>SNQJ01S0041218.1:12540-64091 GCA_010110895.2 Picea sitchensis | reverse complement strand
CACATCCTAAACAATTTGTAATAGGATTAATACATCATTAATATGTTTAATATAACTTGTTATCACAAGATTTGTACTTATGAAAAACTCTCCACAAGATGTCAATATTGTGTATCAATTGAAGGTAAAGAAAATACTTCCCTCATTTTAGTGATCAAATAACAAAATTAGCCAAGCCTACAACCCCCTATCTTGGTCACTTAGATGTGATGGGATAGGTATTAGGAAAAGGTTAAAGGTGAGATTGTTTGTGTATATTTTCATATTGGTATCCTTACTTCTAATCCAACTTCATGATAACACATTCTTACAATATTTGGTTGATTAGTGCCTTGATTATTTGTAGGGGATATATATATTACAATACATTAGAATATTACAATAATACAATGTAATAGTAATGCCATATTACAATGTAATATGGCATTGCCATATTACAATGTAATATGGCATTGCCATATTACATTGGAATATGGCATACAATATAGTATACCATATTTCATGTAATTTTTTTTTTAAACCTAAAGTCATAGTCGCAATATCGACGCAAGTTCGTCAGAAAAATTTTACTATTTTACCACCACCATTGCTATAGCGACGAAACTTCATCGCAATTTGCCACGAATATTCGTTGCATATACAACATGTGCGTCGTAAATTTGGTTTTGAGATATGGATTTCGTCGTAATTGCCACATTTCTTCATTGTTATTGTGACGATATTTCGTCGTAATTGTGACGATGCATAGGGTTAAACGATGTTGAAGGTGGTGACACATGGAGAGATAATTTTGTCGATGATTCCACACACAACTAGATCATGGATATAGCGATGAAATTATTCCGACGAAAAAAAATCTCGGCTTTAGTGGAAATTGCGACTGATAAGTGTGGAAATATCAACGAAAAGTCATCACAAATTTGGTCATATGTACTAGTGAACATACCTTTGTAAAAAAAAATTATATCTTCACTTTCGATATGGATTGGCCAGAATTAAAGCCACATTTCTTCATTGTTATTGTGACTTATTTCTCACAATTACCAGACGATGCATAGGTTAAATCTAATAAGCTGAAGGTGTTGACACATGGAGAGATAATTTTGTCGATGATTCCACACACAACTAGATCATGGATATAGCGATGAAATTATTCCGACGAAAAAAAATCTCGGCTTTAGTGGAAATTGCAATGGATAAGTGTGGAAATATCAACTAAAAGTCATCAGAAATTTGGTCATATGTACTAGTGAACATACCTTTGTAAAAAAAAATTATATCTTCACTTATCATTTCACTTTAAACAAATGAAATTTTTTATTTGCTTAAATGAAAGGCTGATATATTTACCATGCCATAAGAAAATTCAGTCATTGGAGGAGGTGAGAAAGAGGTTCTTTCATTTCTTCAGGGATGTCGATCTCTCCAAATTTGGATTCACTGGTGTGTTTCTTCAATAAATTGTTTCTCTGATTTTATTATTCTCACTTTGGGTGCAACGATCAATAGATCAAGAGGAAGAAAATCATGTTCTTTAAACAACAGATCGTAATCAATGAGTAAATAAATAAATGAAATTGCATTTGAATTTTTAATGTGTTTCACATTCAATGTAGATTCATCCTCAACCCAAAATGGGTTTCTTAGATTTGTCCTCTTCTCAAATCAGTTTCTTAGATTCATCCTCAACCCAAAATGGAATTCTCAAATTTGTCCTCTTCTCAGATCGGGTTTCTCAGATTCATCCTTAGCCCAAAACAGAATTCTCAGATTCATCCTCTGCTAAAAAATGAGTTTCTCTGGTTCGTCCTCTGCCCAGATCATGTTTGTTTTATAAAATTAAATTGGCGTCTTCAGTTGGTTTGACACTATCTAATAATAAACAACACAACAAAACTTTTGTCCTCGAATAGATATGATGCAAACAAGAATGTAAAATGATCGATAGAGAGATGGAACATAGCTAAAAGTTTAGAAAAGGACGTTCCCTTCCCCTTGTCTCCACCAATCTAACATTTTTGCAACACTTGATCACATGTTGAGAATAGTGCTTGCAAGAGAGCACCAGATCGATTACAATAGAGGAAATCCATGGCCATTATCATAATGAAGGACATATGATATCATCGGACAGATCCGCCTTTTACCTAATTGAGACAGGCTACATGCAGGAAGTGACTAAAAGGCAGTTGTGCAATATGCGGTGATGAAACCTAGCTACAGACATGCGATGTGGATCAATCACCTTTTCCATATTCAAATGAAATTGAGATTGTTGAGATTGTTGAGATGAGTGAAATTGTCGAGGTAGAAAAGAGATGCAGATATTGTAAAAAACAAATATGGCTAGAGCTAGATGTAAAAAAAAAACGTAAAACCGATTGCCAGATTTTTACATATCTGCAACAATTTACATAGTTCTGAAGAATACATAATTAGATTTATCAATATCTATAGCTCTCTTTAACAATAAATTTCTAGATTTTTACATGATTTGAAGTAATTTTACAATAAAATGAGCCCTCTTCGTGGATTATAGTTGATCTACTTGTTAAACAAAGTAGATATTTTCA
This sequence comes from Picea sitchensis, assembly GCA_010110895.2. Taxonomy (NCBI): domain Eukaryota; kingdom Viridiplantae; phylum Streptophyta; class Pinopsida; order Pinales; family Pinaceae; genus Picea; species Picea sitchensis. The sequence continues at coordinate 61,518 of SNQJ01S0041218.1, read as the reverse complement.
TAAAATAATCTCTAACGAGAACAAATAAATAGTAGATCTGATACAAAAAACTTTTAACTGCTGAAAATGATGATTCAACTTATCAAAATTTTCAAAAAACCAACATAATCAAAATAACCTTTTCCTCATTGAATTAATAACATAAATACCTCAATACTGTTGTCCTTGAATTTGAAGAGATCTCGGATGATGTTGTGGAGACTTCCTTTCTTCCTCAATCCTTCACCAATCCTTCCATAACCATTTCACCATGGCTTTGATACCATGTCGACAAAGTGTCCTCAAACACGTAATTTCATTAATAAGGAAAAAGTGATTACAATATGAAATTCATAATCTACTCCCTTAACTCACTTGAAGAAGTATCTAGTTTATATAGATTAAATCTAAACTAAAAACTAGGAGAAAAACCAATCACATAATCACATGAGTTTGATAAGTGTCCTTTACATAGAATCTAGTTGTCCTTATCCTAACAAACTAGAATAAATTAAATTTCTAAAACATTTATACTAGAAAATATTTAGACTATAGAACTCTTTAGGATTATGAGGCTAACAACTTCAACCACTTAGCACATATCAACGAAGTTAGATCTAGCATTCATTCATAAAGAACAAGTAAGAACTGATCACTATCATATCTATTCATCATACATAATAACAAAGCACTAAGTACATAAATGACAAACACACATAGCACAAGCACATCAAATGTGAGACAATAAGATATATGTGGCTTTACCCCAAAGCAGGGGATATGTCCACCTAATCAAGCTTGCCTTCTTTATTATTCTTCAATGTCTTACATTCATCTACCATGTGCACTAAGCCACAGAGCTAAGCTTCCCAGCAGACAGGAGATCTAATGACCGAAGGCCATAAACACGCTCCCAAAACTAGGTCACTACACAAATCCAACTTCTCTATCAAGAAATATGCCTTTACATACACATTTTGTTGCACTAAGCAACCCAAAATACTCTCTTTCACTTAGCCTTGCAAGCCACTTAGACTTCGCTTCTACTACTTTCTACAATAAATTGCATTATCTATTTATACTTTTACAATAAGGGCTAAACATAAAACTGCACAACCTACAACCCATCACACAAACCCTAATGAACCCTTTGTTGGGTCCACACAACCTAATAAAACAAGGAGATCCACTTATCTCGCCACTGGTGCTCCTTCCTCGACCACCTGTCGGTCCAAAATGTAGTCAAACCCCGACCAAGATTTCAAAATATCGAGGGCCAACAATGTCCCTTTGAACAAGTTGGATGCATGAGATTTTGTGAAATGTTTCAAGGGTATAATGTGCATCTAACCAAGAAGTTTTCTCTTAAATTTGATGGTGTCAGCGCAACCATTGCATGGATCACTTTTATAGTGTCAGAGGAGACCATATCATTTGCTACATAGATTCCTAAGTAAGGAGAGAATTAATAAAGGTATGCCATTAGATATTTCATTTTATATTGATTTCTCAAACCTAAATACAGAATCGAAAGATTGGTGCCACCATTCCCAAGGAATATGTTTTGGAACCTTTTGAGAAGATTTTGAGGGTAATCCGTAAATACTTTATCAGGAGTGTAGGTTTGACAAGGTACATCAATACCACATTAGGATTTTGATTCATTTCATAGGGAAAATCCCCCTAAATTTACCCTTCTCTGGCCTATAGAGAGTCCCTGAAAATGATGTGCACAATCCAAGCCACACCCTGCCGATAGCTTATTCCATTTTTCCTTGGTGAAGTTGTTAGTGGTTAAAGAGATTGGAAAGTTAAATATGGTCCGATTCATTCTTGACTTTAGAAAACATTTCCCTAAATCCTAAAGCAGCTATTCCCTTGTCTACCGGTGAAATCAACATTTCATAGTTGAGGGGTAAAAGGAGGAGGTGCCGCCGAAGGGGAAAAGGAAAAGTGGTTGAGAATCCATCACTGAGTCAGCCAATCTTGAAGAAAATAAGAAAACTACAATTAGCTGATGAACCTGAGGAGACATGTGTCCTAGTAAACCACTCACCAAGTCATCTGCTAGGAGGTGTTCCATACCCATAGTTCAGATAGAGTCTGCTAAATTTATAACACATAAGATTGATGAAAATAAAGTGAAACCATGGGAGAAAGATGCATATGTCAAAGATATGAAGAATCAACTCAAGAAATATCAACATATTATAGCCCAATCCTACCAGGAGAGCAGAGAATTGAAAAATAAACTAATATAAAAGACTCCTGAAGCACAAACACCATAGAGTAAAGCAAGTCAGAAATATCTTAGCTCATCCACAGGAGGAGAAAAGAACATACAATGGCTGAATAAGAAGCTAAGAGAAGATCAATACCATATCATCAAGCTCAGGGAAGAAAAGATAATATAAGAGGAATGGATCATGAGTCATTACAAGAAATGGCTACCTCACCCATAGATAATGCATGTAGTCATTTCTACGTTCAATCCAAGTTGAAGAGGAATACAAATTTGTTGAGGCAGGTGAGAAAATTAAAGAGACATAACTTGTCATCGAGAAAGGACAACAAGACTCCATTTAATACAAGTGGAAATTGGATAAATAATATATAATAAAGTTGCATGTTCCCAAACTCTGTCACACTGATTCACACACATTAATGAAATAACCCTCAAGATGAAGATTTGATATGCTAAATCGCCATGCAAATGTTGTTGTAGCTGCACTTCAGAAAGGGCAGAATCAAAAATTTGTTGCTATATGACATGGTTGTCCAAAAAGGCACATGATGACTCATCACAACCAAATGGTCTAAATTTTCTCAAGGATCTATGATTGTAAATGTTATTTTGGTTATATTATGATTGATAAATCAATTTTTCTATTTTTGGTAAATCTTATAGAGGTTTTTGTTCTCTTTGAAAGAAACCAGATCCATAACTCTAGGATGTAGTAGTTCACCCCCTAGATGCTAAGTGTAGCCTTATCTTTCTATATATGTTGACCATTTTGATGTAAAAAGGGGTGGGAAGAAGTATAGGCATTTTGATCTTCAATGTAATTTTCTGAATCTAATAGAAATACAAATGTATAAATCTTGAACTCCTTATGAAAAAAATTCTAATGGTGGTGATATGAAGATTGTACTCTTATTTGTATGTATTCCTTTTGTACTTACTTTCATATCGACCTTCCTTCTGTTTTAATTGGATATTTAAAGGTATATAATTCATCGAATGGTGCTCCCAACTTAAATGATTTAAATTATTTTTGTTATTCTTAACTAAGGTCAGAATTCATCCTTTATGATGCTCTGATTCTGTTATGTGTTTATGTTCTTATTTCACCCTACATAATCAAACTCAAAACCAAAGTTCATCACCTTCTTTATCCTTTGTTCCTCTGAGGATTTATACCTACTAGGAATTGTTTTCCTTTTTTTCCATGGGTTGAATCCATATCCCTAGATATACTTTACCTCTTTTCCAACAAACCTTGAAAAAACTATCTCAAATATCTAAATCTAGCCATCAGTTCAAAAGCAATCTATCTATCAGAGATCAAGTCTTAGAGAGAGCCCTCTCTAGATTGGAAAGGCTAGTTTCTAGTCTTAAATTTGGTTTGTAGGTTACCTTTGTATATTGTTTCTTCAACCCAAAAATTTACTCAGTGATAACATTTTGGCGTCGTTGCCGAGGACGAAATTGAAAATTTTCACTGTTAAAGAATGACTCTAATATTTAGATTTGATTCTTGAGGGTAACAATGAATCATAAACCTTTATTGTCTAAACTATTCTTACCCTGATGACTTCATTTAATAAGATCAGTAGCTTAAAGTTTTTTTTAAGAAAATAAGAAATCCTGGCTCCTAAGAGAATTTACACTAGAAGGAACCCTGATACAAAACCTATAGCATCTATGTCTGATCCTGAGAAAATATTACACAAAAGAAAAGAAAAGACAATCAAATCATTTTCTTTCCTGGACATAAATCTATCTTTTCCCAAATACATGGTAAAAATCATTGATGACCTTGACTTTGATTTAAAATTTGAACAAACCTTGTTCAGATATAGATCATAATCTAATTTCAATGAAATCATATTTGATGAGAATAAATTCNTAAGAGAATTTACACTAGAAGGAACCCTGATACAAAACCTATAGCATCTATGTCTGATCCTGAGAAAATATTACACAAAAGAAAAGAAAAGACAATCAAATCATTTTCTTTCCTGGACATAAATCTATCTTTTCCCAAATACAGGGTAAAAATCATTGATGACCTTGACTTTGATTTAAAATTTGAACAAACCTTGTTCAGATATAGATCATAATCTAATTTCAATGAAATCATATTTGATGAGAATAAATTCCAGTCTTTGATTCCCACTGTCCCCATTCATACTATTCCTAATCAGGTTGTCCCCACTCAGACTGTTCAGATAGCTCAAAATCCTCCTAGAGCCATGGCATCCAAATTTGCTCCTCTTGCCTTGCCTGCCCAGTTGCATGATTTACCTCAAAAGTATAATCAAAGAATCAGATCATTTGATTCTGAAGAGAATGTATCAGCCCAAAGGCACTTAGATTTGTTTAATGATTTTGTGGACCTAGATGAGGTATATCACGAGGATGAAAAATTAAGTTTGTTTGCACAAAGTCTTTCAGGAGAAGTCATAAAATGGTTCAAATCTCTTCCTGCAACAAACATCCCTAATTTTTCATCCTTTGAAACACTTTTCCTTGCAATATTGGGTGACAAGAAGAATCCTCTTCAGTTTCTAACTCAGTACAATAACATAAAGAGATCACCTATTGAAACAATACAAGAGTTTTCAATCAGATTTATGAAATTTTACAATTCAATTCCTACTGAAGTAAAAACCCCTCCTGGAGATGCCCAACTTCGATATGTTGATTCCTTTTATAGTGAATTTTATTTGTTGTTGAGAGAAAGGATAACCAATGCACTATATGATATGATGAGTGATGAAATTGAAGTGGAGGTAAATAGGATGGCCTTGGGGAAGATCAAACATAATCCTGACAAAGATGTGAAAAAGGTTCAAGGGAAAGCACATCCCTCAACTTCTCAATCATCAGATGAGAAATTTGATCTAATGATGAATACTATGCAAATATTTATGGAAATAACTTCCTTGGATAATAAGCCTACCACCAGAGATCAAACTGATTTTCAACCCATAAATCAAAATTTTAGAAGAGCTCCAGTTCCACAGATCATGAAAATATACCAGAGAAATCAAGGTGATCAAAAAATAAAACCTCCTTTCCAAAACAATTATGTAAATGAATATTTTTATCAAACAATTGAAGACAATATGCATTGTTGTGATGATACATAAACAAATGTGTTCTTAAATAAAGAAGAACATGATCAATTTATGGATGCAAATGATAAGTTTATGTAGGATAATGATGGTATATTGTCAATGGAAACAAAAGAGTATAAGAAGGGAGTTAAAAATTCTATTATGCAGTTTCAGAAACAGTACAACCTCAGAAGAAAAAAAGGTTCTTGCAAATCCCCCAAAGGAAAATCCTACAAGGGAAATTCATATCAATACACCTTCTTCAATCCAACCTAAGAAAGATAGTTCAGTAAAGGATGCAATGGAGAAAGGAAAATCCAAAGAAGAACCCCTAAAGAATACACTTGAGGCAAGAAAGGAAGTAGTCATCAAAGAGGTATAAAAATCCCCATATGCTTTTAATTTTGAAAGTGAAATGGATAAAATCAAAATTTATGTTCCATTCAATGATCTGATTAAAAATGGTGAATATAGAAATCAAATAATTAATATGCTCAAAATGGAAGAAGCCCTTGACACCTTGAATGTGCAATATGATCACCTTGCTATCTTGTTTGGCCCACGTGTGGAGGAGAGTGGTTATGTTGATGATATCCCCCCTTTCTATGTTAGTCTTAAAATTCATGACATGACCTTAGATAATGCCATGTTAGATTCATGAGTATCACATAATCTGATGCCCAAGGTAGTCATGGATGAGTTGGTCCTAGATATTACAATTCCTTACAAGGATCTTTTCTCCTTTGACTCAAGGAAGGTGAAATGCTTGGGTTTAATCAAAGATCTGGTTGTATCATTGTCTCAAATTCCATCAAAAAATTTGATCATGGATGTGGTGGTTGCTAACATCCCTCCTAAATTTGGCATGTTGTTATCTAGATCTTGGGCTGTAAAGTTGAAAGGGACTTTGCAAATGGATATGTCATATGTTACTATCCCTTTTTTTTTCCAAGAAAGGAGGTTGTAAAGATAAGTGTTTCTCAAGTACACGGTGAGTAGAAAAACACAACCAAACAATCATCCTATTTACTCTGTAGATATTGAGGTTGGTTCCTCTATTTTCTATAATGACTTGAGTTTTAAAGAGGAGGAGCCAACGACTGTTATGACCATCAAATAAAAATCTGACCATCAAACATAGTAAATTACATATCAACAAAACAATGAAGAGGATGAGATATGGAACATGAGCTTTGATGGAGCTACTAGCAGAGAAGGAGCAGGAGATGTTGTGTGGATTAACCCTCCCAAGATAGGTACAAAATTCTGTTCTTACAAACTCTCTTTTGATTGCACCAATAAAATGGCTGAATATGAGGCACTATGAATACTTTAAAAGAATTAGGTCCTAGGAGGATAGATGTACATGGATATTTTGAGCTTGTCATAAATCAGGTAAAGGGTATATATTAGTCCAAGCATCCTAGATTGAGGGAATATAGGAATATAGTACTTTATATTCTTAAAGAGTTTTTAGAATACAATTTATTAGTGATTCCTATGGGGGGAAGTCTAATTGTTGATGCGCTAGCTACTTCAGCCTCTATTTTCAAAATTCCAATTTTTCCTAAAAAAAAAGTATGAAATTGAAGTCAAGCATGGGCCAACAGTACCTGAAAACATTAAATATTGGCAAATATTTGAAGATGATAAACAGTTAGAAAGATTGCTTCAGATGAGTGATGAATTTTCTAATTCAAATATTGATGATGTGTACTGTTGTGAAGAGAATGGATATGTATCTATGTTCACCAATGATGACTGTTTTCAAAATTAGATTGATTGAAGAGATATAGTGAAGCTCAAAAATAACATTATTACCAAAGGCTTGGTCCCATTGGAAACATTTTTTGACAACAATGATGTAGCTAGAAATCCTAAAATCACTGCAAATGATGAGGACATAGAATATTGCAACATTGGGACTCAGAAAGATCCCAAGATCATAAAATTGTCCAAGACACTCAGTCCAAAAATTAAACAGAGGTATATCAGCCTAATGAAATATTTCCCTAATGTCTTTGCATGGATTTACAAAGATTTAAAGGCCTATGATACTAAGGTAATTCAACATGTAATTCCAATCAAGGATGATCATAAACCTTTCAAACAAAAGTTGAGAAGAATAAACCCCCAGTTGTTTCCATTGATTGAAAAGGAGGTAAGAAAGTTGTTTGATGCCAAAATTATAGTGTCCTTAATATTTTCAAAGTGGGTGGCTAACCTAGTGCCTATCAGGAAGAAAAGTGGTGAGATCAGATTGTGTGTAGATTTTCGGAATATAAACAGGGTGTCTCTCAAAGAAAATTATCAACTTCCTAAGATGGATCACATTCTAAAGAAGGTGTTTGGATCTCAAAAAATATCAATGCTTGATGGTTTCTATGGATACAACCAAATCATGGTGCATCCTAATGACCAAGAGAAGACAACTTTTACAACACCTTGGGGCACCTTCATGTATGCAAAAATGAATTTTGGGATTATGAATGAAGGGGAAACCTTCCAAAGGTCCATGGACATATCCTTTTCTGATGACAAAGATAAGTTTAATGTTATTTTCTTAGACGATATCATTATATTTTCAGATTTTTATGATGAACATCTTAAACATCTAAGAAGGGTTTTTCAGAAATGTAGGAAGTTTGGCATCTCATTGAATCCCAAAAAGTCAAATTTTGGAATGAAAGAAGGAAAATTACTTGGACACATCATTTCAAAGGAAGGAATAAAGATATACCCCAACGAAGTGGAAGCAATTCTGAAGATTGACACACCCAGGAACAAGAAGGAGGTACAATCCTTCCTAGGAAAAGTAATTTTTTTGAGAATGTTTATCCCTAACTTGGCTGAAATCATAAAGTATATCACAAACATGCTCAGGAAAGGAAATGAGATAAAATGGACTCCTGAATCTAGGAAGTATTTGGAATATATTAAAGTGGCACTGACCAAATCGCCAATGTTGGCCAACCCAAATTTTGCAAAATATTTTATCTTGTTTTCTTTTGCTTCAGAACACACCATTGTCGGTGTTTTGCTGGAAAGAGATGAACAAAACTTTGAAACGACCATATCCTATTATAGTAGGACTTTGAGAGACTCCACAATGAGGTATGACATCATGGAAAAGAATTCATATGCCTTGGTGAAGGCCTTAAAGGAATTCATAACTTATATCTTGCATTCACATATCATTTCTTATGTGCCTAGAAATTCTATGAAAGACATTTTGACTCAACCTGATAATGAAGGGATAAGGAGAAAATGGATAGCTATGATGTTGGAACATGATATCGATATCAAACCTAAAAAATTGGATTAAAGGTCAGGGGCTTGCAAAAGTGATGGCACAGTCCAATTGTGATGTCTTGGGAATCAATTTCATTGACTTATCAACAAATTCATAAGAAGAAACAATCCCATAGGTTTCCCAAAAATTCCTTGATTCTCCTTGGTATGATGATATTACTTATGTATTAATAAATGTACAAGATCCTCTTGAGTTAAGGAAAACCAAAGCCATATGTTTGAAGTTGAAATCAACAAATTTTTTCATTCTAGAACATTCTCTGTATTGGAAAGATCCAGATTAGATCGTACTAAATTGGTTGCTGGAAGAAGAAGTGAAAAAATATATCAAAGAGTTTCACAAAGGTGACTGTGGGGGGCACCATTATTGGAAGACCACTGTGCACAAAATTCTAAGGGCAGGGTTCTATTGGCCTAGTATTTTTTCCAATGTATACAAGGAAGTTTCAAGATGCCATGAATGCCAAATTTTTTATGGAAAAAGAAGGTTGCATCCTTTACCTTTAAATCCTATCTCTGTTGAAGCCCCATTCAGGAAACAAGGCCTTGATTTTATAGGAGATATTCATCCATCATCCTCAGCTCAGCATAGGTGGGTAATGAAAGCCACATACTACTTCACAAAATGGATTGAAGCAGTCCCCACAAGGAAAACTACTGATATTGTTATCATCCAATTTTTAGAAAGAAATATTTTGTCTAGATTTGGTTGTCCAGTCAAGATCATTATTGACAATGAAACAACATTCAAGTCCAAGAAAATGGAGAAATTTTGCAATGAATATAATATTACTCTTGGCCATTCCACAACTTATTACCCACAAGGTGATGGGTTGGTTGAGTCATCCAACAAAATCTTGACCAAAATTATTAAGACGCTTCTGCAGGAAAATAAGAAAGCTTGGCACAAAAATATTATCTATGCATTATGGGATAATATGATCACCACCAAAAGGTCTATTGAGACATCACCCTTTTAGATTGTATATGGTACATAGGCATTTTTTCCCACCTCATTAATACTTCCAGTGATGAGATTGCTACAAGAACAGGAAGATGAACCAAATGATTCTGTAAGGAGGATAAACCAATTAATCCATGTGCAACAAATGAGAGAACAGGTATTCAAAAACTCACAACTTCACCAAGATAAAATGAAAAGAGACTTTGACATGCCTACTAAGGAAGATGATTTCAAGGTGGATGATTTGGTACTGAAGTGGGATGCAAGGAATGAAGACAGAGGGAAGCATGGAAAGTTTGACCATATTGGGTTGGGACCATTCAGGATTGTTTCATACCATGGGAACAATGCCTATTTGTTGTAGGAGCTCAATGGAGATATCATTGGTGGAGGACCTTTGAATGACAGGTTTCTCAAACACTATCTTGCTTAAAAAAAATTCAGTCTCTCCATTTCATTGTAAATAACCATTTTATTTTCAGATGAAGAATTTCAACTCAATAATCAATAGAAAATTGAAGCTCGAAGTGAAGGCCCTATGTTTATGGTGAGTTTAGTCAAAGTTGTGTCAAGAAAGTATTGTAAATAAGTTTGTTTGTCATTTTAGAGTCGTTTGAGTCTAATAAATCCCAATGGTCAGGAACTTGGTCTACTGTTCTTTGCTACCTCATTGGGAGGATAACATCCCCATTGGAGCCAGTTGTTAGCACCATGATTTTTATAGCTAGAGTTAGAGGTTTGTCCAAATTTTATAAGTCATGCCATGATCTTGGGAAAATCAAGGCATTCATATATGAGTCATAGTTAGTGTGTCAAGGTTTATGAGGACAATCATTAAATAAATAATGACTTGAAATGTCAGTAAGGGGTCTATCCATAAGTTGGTTTAAAGGGTGTATTATATTTTTCATAAAACACCATCATAAAAGGAAAAGATTCAAGAGTGTAAATTTCATCATGTTCAATTTGTAATGGTCCACTTTCCTGAGTCTCGAATCACATTAAAAAGTGTGAAATTATGTGCTAAGTTCGAATCAAAGGTTAGGGTGAATTTCATGCCAAAAGGTATTATGGTTCATCATCACCTAATCATGAGGCTTGAAAAGGAACAATCATGGAACTCCATGTCATTTGTACCATTTCAAACATCAAAGGTGTACCCTCTATGCAAGTTCGTTGCGCAAATCCTTAATTTTCCTTGAAATGTATTGTCACTATGGATAACTACTTCCATTTTAATTATTTAGTTCCTTATCCATTCGAGAATAAATATTGGCCACCTTTTGTTTTTCTGCATCGCCTACAAGACATGCACATTGTCCATATCCTCTCCAACAAGCTCCAAAGCTCTCTGTTATGCAAACTCCAGTCGTTACGCAAATGTTGTGTGCTATCAGTCGCTAGGTAAACCCTGCGTGTTGATATTCACTACACAAACCTTTCACTCTGTTTTTTTCTACACATTCTCCATTTGTTTCAATCATTGTTCAAGAGCCTTTCTTGGAGATCATTGCAAGTTATCCTTTGAAAAAAAAATTCTTTTCACATAAACAACTTTACTTCATTTGAGCTAAAATATTGCCATCCTTGTTGTTGTGCCGAGTCTTCTGCTACTGTCCGTTGCTGTGCTGAGTTTTCTGCTCCTATTCGTTGTTGCGCTGAGTTTTATACTACTATTTATTTCTACACTGAGTTTCCTGCTGCTGATTCATTTGTTGCACCTATTTTTCTATTGCTACTTGTTGTTGTGCACCGCGCAAAAATCACTATTCCCATTTTCTCCACAGAGTTTACTGTTCTCATTTTTTATACGTAGAGGTTGTTACAATCTATTGTTGTAAACCTACAGTTCACACAAGGTTGACATATATCAACATCATGACAACTCCTCAACTAAAAAGAAGGAATGTAAGAAGTAGGGAAGTCGTGAGGTTTGAGCCACATAATTTAAATTTGGTATTCATAGACCCAATGATCATGGTGTCCTTTGAACAAGCTGGATTCATGAGATTCTATGAAAAGGTTCAGGGGTATAATGTGAAACTAACCAAGCAGTTTTCTCTTAACTTTAATGGTGTTAGTGCAACCATTGCAGGGATCACTTTTCAAGTGTCAGAGGAGACCATATCATCTTTTATAGAGATTCCTATGGAGGGAGAGAAGTGGTTTAAAGGTATTCCATTAGATACTTCATTTTATATTGATTTTCTCAAAACTGAATACATAAATCGGAAGATTGGTGCCACCATTCCCAATGAATATGTTTTGGAACCTTTTGAGAATATTTTGAGAGAAAAAACCCCTAAACTTATCCTTATTCCTATATAGAAGCCTGGGAAAAATGGAAGACATAGTCTAGGCCAGAGTTGAATAGCCAAAGAGTAGCTTATTCCATTTTTCCTTGGTGAAGTTGTTGGTGGTTGAAGATCTTGGAAAGTTAAACAGGGACTGGGATTCCTTCTTGACTTGAAAAAACATTTCTATGGATCTTAAAGGAGATACTCCCTTTTCTGCTGAGAAATCAACATTTCATAGTTCATGGGTAAAATAAGGAGCTGATGCTGAAAGGGGAAAAGGAAAAGAGATTGAGAATCCATCACTCAGTCAACCAGTCTTGAAGAAAAGAAGAAAACTACAATTCACTGATGAAACTAAGGATACATAGGCTCCCAGTAAACTATGCACTAGGTCATCTTCTAGGAGGTTTCCCATTGATCCAAAAATGAAGGTATTACTAATAAATTGCAAGATTAGTTCATTGTATTTTATGCATCGGATCGTTAAGAATGCGAAATACATAAACTTATTATCTTGTCTGCGGAATATCAAATGTGACTTTTACTTTATGCTTATTAATGAATAAAGAGATCAACCATTAATATCCATGCTGAAAATGAAGAGAATAGAACATCAAAACATAAAGAGAAATAGAGACAAGAGGTTGATAACGGAGTTCACCAATCGTTGGCCATGTCTCTAGGCCCGCTTCCAAGTGGAGGACCTCTTTATTGCTCTTTAAAATGATAAAAGTTCTCTTACAATTCTCTTTGTTGTTAAATTGCATGCTTCATGTCTATTGTGCAAGACCTCCTTGATCAGATTCACGCATGCACCATCAAACTCTTCTCAAAAACATGGCAAAATTGTCTCTCAAATCATGAGAAAAGGCCAAAATTTACAAACTGCTCCTTCAAAACCCTGCATCAAAAAGTCTCCTACAAGCTTCAAAAAGTTTGTTTTATATATATTTTGAGGCTCATATGAGGAATCCCAACTTCCCTCAAGATCTGGCCTCTTTTTGGGATCAAATCCCCCTTCAAATGGCCCAAAATCCTAAAAAAATCCATTTTCTGGGCTAAATATCAGTCAGAATCAATGAAAATTACATAAACAGGCTTAAAAGCCCACTTTTAAATTTAGGATAAGGTTAATACCCCAAAGGATGGGTGCGCACCCATAAACAAGGTCACATAACACCATAAAACCATGGGCTGGGGCTTAGCCCCAGCCCCCTTGCACCCACATAGTGATATATTACAATTTAAATAAAATTAAATGCATATTATTTAACAAGAGACATGTGGGGCCCATTGGTGTTAGTGCTCTCCTTAAGGCGCTTGGCTTGGTGGGTGGTCTTGGGTTCAAAACCCATCGACCCCCAAACATTTTTAACACTTTCCATTCGACCCTGACTGGGTGCCACGTGGCAGCCCATGTCTAGGCCACGTGGCACTTCTTCATTTGCCAACAAAGTGCCACATGTCAACCTCTGAGTGGATCTGCCATCCACATATGCCCAGTCAACTGCTGCCACTTGTCACACTACCATTGGTCCAAGTCTACATCATGAGGTGTCGTTGGTGATGTCATGCTGACGTTAGCATTGACTTTTTGCTAGTCCTTTGACTTTTTACTTGTTTGAGAAAGAGGTCAGAATGCGATAACTCTCGCATACAATGTCTGTTTGAGAAAGTAAATATACTGCCAGAATTAGAGCGATGAGCTGGTCGCAATGGAATTGGCTTCATCCAATTATGAGAACTTTTATTTTTGAGCATTTTCAGAGCCTTGGGAGCCTCCTGGATCACCCATACCCATAGTTCAAACATAGTCTGTTGAATTTGTAGACCAAAAGATTGATGAAGAGAAAGTGAAACTAGGGGAGAAAGATGCATATGTCAAAGAGATGCAGCAACAACTCAATAAATATCAACATATTATAGCCCAAATCTACCAAGATAACAGAGAATTTAAAAATAAACTAACAGAAAAAACTCCTGAAGCACAAACACCACAGAGTAAAGCAAGTCAGAAATATGCTACTTCATCCACAAGAGGAGAAAATAACATAAAATGTTTGAATAAGAAGCTAAGAGAAGCTCAATACCAGATCATCAAGCTCAAGGAAGAAAAGAGAATATCAGAGGAAGGGGTCATGAATCATTACAAGAAATGAATACCAACCATATACAGTGCATGTGTAGTCATTTCTAATGCTCAGTAAAAGTTGAAGAGGAATACGACTTTGTTGAGGTAGGTGAGAAATTTAAAGAGACAAAACTTGTCATTGAAAAAGGCAAATAGGACCTTATGGATACAAGTGAAATTGGATAAATAAGATAAGTAGTAAGGACAAAGATGAATTTTCCCATCCCTTTTTGCCACCTGGATTCGCACGAGCAATCTCACTATGAAGATTCGCTATGCAAATGTTGTAGCTAGTACTTGCGCAACAATAACCAGAATTTGTTGCGCAAGGGTGACAGGGTTGTCCAACAATACACATGATGACTCATCGCAACCACATGGTCTAATTTTGCTCAAGGATCTATGATTGCAAATGTTATCTTGGTTATATTATGATTGACAAATCGGGTTTTCTATTTTTGGTAAATCTTGTAGAGGTTGTTGTTCTCTTTGAAAGAAACTAGATCCATAACTTTAGGATGTAGTAATTCTACCCCTAGAAACTAAGTGTAGCCTTAGCTTTCTATATATGTTGACCATTTTGATGTAAAGAGGGTTAGACAAAAGTATATGCATTTTGATCTTCAATGTAATTTTATAAATCTAATAGAAATACAAATGCAGAAGTCCTGAACTCCTTATGAAAAAGATTATAATGGTGGTGATATGAAGATTGTACTCTTCTTTGTATGTATTTCTTGTGCACTTACTTTCATCTGCACTTTCCTTATGTTTAAATTGGATATTTAAAGGTCTAGAATTCATCGAATGGTGCTCCAGACTTAAATTATTTAAACTTTGTTTGTTCTTCTTAACTAAGGTCAGAATTCATCCTTTATGATGATCTGATTCTGTTATGTGTTTATGTTCTTCTTTCACCCTACATAATCAAAATCAAAACTGAAGTTCATCACCTTGTTTATCCTTTGTTCCTATGAGGAGTTCTACCTACTAGGCATTTTTTTCTTTTGTTTTCAGGGGTTGACTCCATAGCCTTAGAGATACTATACCTCTTTGCCAACAAACCTTGAAAAAACTATCTCAAATATCTAAATCTAGCCATCAGTTCAAAAGAAATCTATCTATCAGAGATCAAGTCTGAGAGAGAGTCCTCTCTATATTGGAAAGGCTAGTTTCCAATCTTAAAGTTGGTTTGTAGGTTACCTTTGTATATTGTTTCTTCAGCCCAACAATTTACTTAGTGATAACACCCGGGGCGGGTCCATCGCATGCAGCAATGGCGGTCCCTACAACAAGGCAAGGTAGAGATCAGGAGGGGGCATGGAACTGGGATATGGAGGAATTGAGGCGATTGTTTGAGGTCATGCTGGATGGCATGCCAGAGGACCTTTGGCCGTGGATTTGAGACGAGGGAGTCCTAGAGAAGTGAATTGGTAGGGATCCATATTGGCAGTCCCTAATTGGATGTGCAATAGTAGCAGGGGACACCATGACTTGGAGAATACCTGGGAGAGATATGACCCCTGGGTGGGACCCCTCGACTGGTGGGGATGTACCCCAGCTAGGGTCAACCTAGATGATAGTGTGACCTGTCACAGGAATAGCCTAATTTTTTACATTGTATAGGAGTCTTATGAACTCCCATTTTGTATAGACTGAGTGTCTGATTGGGAGGGCCTAGCCATGGAGCTAAGAGATGTTATATTTTTGTATAAAACACATATTTGACATCTATGATCTATATATGAGTAGACTATTTGGATATTTTATGTGTCTAATGTTTTGATACTATGGTTTGTGTACATGTTTTATTTGATGATGGATGATTGTGAGATGTATTTTTAATGTTATAAATGCTAATATAGTACTTGATTTTCCATATGATCTGCCATTTGATTGAGGTTTCTAGAAATATAAGTAAATGTGATATAATCAAAATTTCATAATAAAGGTTTGAATTGCGGGTACTTGCGATAGGGACGTGGATCACAAACATGATACACATTGTTGAGATGGTGGATGATGAGTTGAGAATCTAAGAGAAAACTAAGGTGATGAATATGAAGGTGGCTAGCCTCAGAGAGGAGACGGACGACGACAACATATTCTTCTTATTTATTGGTGGCATTGCCGAGGCATATGTTGCTAGAATGGAGCAGCACATGGTCGAGGGTGTAAATGGCCTAAGCTGCCGAAGTGATATTATGGGTCCAACGACTAGATCCTTTTGCATATCCGATGTGATATGTGAACCGAGGATTTATCTGTCAAAAATAAGGAAACAATATTAGGCTAGTATAGTGAGAGAGATAAATCCATAAAACAAAGGCTAAAAACAACTAGGAAAAAAATAAAACCTAAGGCAAGGTGGTTACTCTCAGGGGTAAAATTTCTTCAAGTATAACCCGTTGACCGAGTTCTTGAGGGTAGCCCCTTCAGGGTGATCCAGAATGTAGGCTCTCTTAGTAAGTAAATGTCATATGATATAGGGTCCCCACCAATGGGACTCAAATTTTCAATGGCCAAGAGTATCGTGGGCGATGTCATAGGCCAATACAAGGTCACCTCCGATAAAATATCGAAGGTTGACTTGACGGTCAAAGGTGGATTTGGACCACTTCTTAGCTACTTCATTTTTTTGTAACGAGGCTCGTTGATCTTCATCGAGAGATTCGAGAGAAATCAACCATTGCTCAAATGTGGAGTGTTGGGTAAGAGCTTGATTGCAGTGCACAATGTTGGGATTTCACACTCAATGGGGAGTACAGACTCTATGTTGTGGACTAACTAAAAGGACATGAAACTGGTAGCCATTTTGATAGTTGTTCAATATGCCCATATGACTGAGAAAAGAATGTGATGCCAATTGGTATTGTGTTTGTAAACTATGCGTCGAATCATGGTTTTTAGAACTTTGTTGATGACTTCGAATTTCCCATTAGACTGTGGGTAATAGGGTGAAGTGAATTCATGTGTTAAGCCCAATTTGGCAAAGAGTTCTGCAAAGACTTCATTTTCAAATTGTTTACCATGGTCGAATACTAGTTGTAGGGGAACCCCAAAGCAAGAGATGACATGGTTAAAGAACAAGCGTGCTGCTGTATCGACTGTATTGTTGAATGTGGGCATAGCTTTGAACCATTTGGTGAAGTAGTCAACGATGACTATGATGTACTTTTTCCCATTGTTGGATGAAGGGTTACATGTCATGAAATCAATGCCCCATTTATAGAAGGGGTCGACTATGATGAATGGGTGTAAGAGGGTAGGGGGTTCTTTAGCTTTATGTGCATATAACTGACATTTGTCACACTGCTTAAATACGTGGATGCAATCATGAAACAATGTGGGACAAAAATAACCTGCTCGAATGATCTCTTGTGCAGTGGACATGCCAGATAAGTGACCACCACATGCGCCACTATGGAAATCATTGAGAATGGTCTTTGACTCTTTAAGGGTGAAGCAACATCAAAGGATAGTGTGAATGCCTCTACGATAGATAAAATCTCCTATGAGGAGGTAATGCGAGGCTTGGTGTTGGATACAATGAGTTTCATCCCAAGAAAGGTGAGGATCAAATTTTTGAGTTTGGAGATAGACGAAAATATCGTCATACCATGGGTTTGCGAATGATATGAGGAATAAATGATCATCAGGGAAATTGTCATTGATCGAGGGGTTAGAGGAGTTAGATGGAAATTCTACGAGGATCTCATCAAGGAAAAGAGATTTTTTTCTCTTTGGGGTGGTGAAATATAGGTCATATTCTTGAAGAATGACTATCCAGTGAGAAAATTTTCCATTGATCGGGCGACGACTCAAGAGGTTGGGTTGGAATCTGTGATGACTTTGGTAGTGTAAAACAAGATGTAGTGGCACAAATTTTGAATGACAAGGACGATTTCTAGATCTATCTTCTCCTCATGGTTGTATCTGAGTGGTGGCCTTGGGAGGTTTTTGCTGATATAGTATATAACATGTTTGCATTGCTCATCATCAACCTGGACAAGGACTCTAGCGATGGAAACCTCTGAGGCGGATAGGTAGAGTATGTAATCCCTATCATAGTCTCAGGGACTGATTAAGGGGGATTTGTGGAGTGTCTCTTTGAGTGAATCAAAGTCTTCTTGGGCATGTTGGTCCCAGTGAAACAGGATGTCGCATCATAATAATCGTAGGAATACGTGGGCGCAAATGACATAGTCAGGGACAAAATGCCACGAGAAATTAGCTTTGCCTTAGAGGCTCTGCAATTGACATAAGTTCCTCGGAGGGGGGATTTCATTGATTTCCTGAACTTTAAGGGGGTCTACGATAATGCCTTGTTGGGATACAATTAATCCCAACAGGTGGCCTACAGTGATGCAGAAGACACATTTAAGCGGGTTTAGCCAAACGTTGTATATTCAACAATGTTCAAAGATGATCTATAGATACTCTATGTTTTGGGAATGTTTCTTGGACTGATTTGTGAGTTCATACAAGTAAGAAAGAATGATGTGAGAAAGATCATGGAAGGCATATATCATCGCGTGTTGGAAAGTCACCCTTGTGTTTTTGAGTCTGAAGGGAATGACGCGAAAGGATAATGTGCCCCAAGGGGTTGTGAAGGCAATTTTGTACTGATCCAGATGGCGGATTTGGATTTCGTTATAACCAAAAAATTCATCCATGAGGGAGAGGATTTTATGACCGACATAGTCATCGATGACTTGATCGATGAAGGGAGTGGGGAAGTTGTCTCTGGGACAATATTGGTTTAGGTCGCAGAAGTATGTGCAAACTCAAATGGTACCCTGCTTTTTATTGACAGAGACATGATTAGATACCCAGGATGTGTATGTGATGGGGTATATGAAGCCAACTATATGTAGTTTTTCAATCTTGGCTTTGATCGCCATGTCTTTGGAAGGGTGAAGGGGGCATTGCTTTTGATGAATAGGGGAAACATATACTAAGTGTCAATGGAATTTTCAACAATGGCTCAGTCTAACCTTGGGATTTCGGTGTATGAATAGGAAAAAACATCTCGATATTCCTGGAAGAGGGCCTTGTATGCTACAATTTCCTATAGGGAGCATGCGACCTTAGGGTGATTTCTTGCACGACATCAGGTTTGAATGAGATGTTGATCTTGAATATGGGTGAGATATTTTCCATGTTACCTTCTTCAAATGCACCAAGTGTGGGTATTCAATTTTTGAACCAGTCTACATGGCCAGAGGGGATGAAATTTTTAGCTTCGATGGTATAGACAGGGGCATTTGTGGGTGGCTGAAAGGTGTTTTGAGCTAGAAAGAGCGATCAGTGATGAAAACCATCCCAGGGGTAATCTGGTGCGCATAGAACCTATAGAATGTCTTCATCATATTGAAAGGTGTTGGAGTACACATAGTCTGTAACAGGTGAAAGTAGGGTGTTGAGACTCATGGGGGTAATAGCGGATGTGTCCATGGACAGGGGTGGAGTTGAGGATTGGATATCATCATTTGACTCCGAGGTAGATGGACCTATGGGAGGGGAATGAGGACTATTGGTAGACAACATCAACCAAATATCCATATATGAATTGTATGTATCGTGGTATGGGGGAGGGGGAATCTCATAGACTAGTGTTACAAGAGATTTTAGGGGGTATTCCTCACATTGTGGTGGAATGCAAAGAGGGGTCAAAGGATGGAGGTTGGGCGATGGAGGGGGGATTCCATGACTACTTGAACGAGGACTATTAATGGTCTGGTCCATCGGGGTTTGTACTATTGGTGTAATGGGTGGGAGGGAATCCCTCTGGCATGCTCGTACCTCAACGATGAGTGAGCACTAATATGTGTAATTATCCATCTGGTAACATAACATAGTGAATGTTGGTAATTTTTGACACAAAGGAGATGGGTTGGGATGATTTTAGAAATGTGGTTTGGTGTACTGCAGGTGTCTTGGGATTGAGGGAGGGTCGGGTAGTGGTGCGTGTAATGGCCGTACTGAGAGAAAATGGTGCAAGCATGATTGGTTCTCAAACTAGGGGTTTTGGAAGAAGAATGTTTAAGGGAGGCTGGTGGGGTAAATAGTATGGGTAGTAGAGGTGCACTTATGGGTTTTGGAATGAGATTCTACAACTCGAGTAAACCAGGGAAAAGATTGTTGGGATGTCCAACGGTGGTGAAAAATGTGCATGGGGGTGGTATGCATGGTGTGGAAAGGGGAAGAGGTTCCTTCTTCTTCTGTGTGTCATGTTGGTTTGTGTTGATGCCCTTATGGTGTGTGGTTGGGTTCCTGATGGAATTATTAATGCCCCCAAATGTGTGACCAATTGGATGAGTGGGTGGATGTGCAACAGGTGGCGGTAAGGGTACTGCAGGTTGAGGATGTAGTGATAAACCTAGTACCATGGATAGGAGTTCTAAATACCATACAGGGATAGCTATGACCATATTAGGCAAGGTGAGGGTAACAACAACTTGGTATGTTGTTACTCCTAGGGGAGGATAAAAGAAGGTTATTTGAGTGATGTCTTGTGGGACTGTTTTCAAAATTGGGATTTGACCCATGGGTGGTGGGATATCCATTGTTCCACCCTGAAGAGTGTGTATGAGGATTACGTTGGGAAGTAACATGGTTGAATAAGAAGGAATGGATGTAGAGTCTGATGAGCTCTTTATGGCCGAGGGGTCAGGTGGCTCTACTCCATCGGTCATCATGACACAAACATTGGAGGTTGTGGGGTTGGGGTGAGGGAAGCCTTGGTATGTAGTAATAAAGGAAGGATCCTAAAAAATCCCTAGGGCTATGTCGATCATGGGTAAGAGGTCAAAGTTTGAGCATATTAGGGGAAGGATATTATCAATATGGTCAGATTGGTTAGATTCATAATGGGTTAATTGGTCGATGGTGACAATTTTCACATTATGTGGGAATATCATGGTGCATAAGACTGATGAAGCCACTATCTACATGTCATACATGTAGATCTGACCAAAAAGGATGTTTTAATCTAGTTGGGCATCGATGACATCTATGTCAGTGAGGATTGTCTTTCCCCCTAATTTTACTGGGACATTTTGGTACAAGCCCTTTGGTTGGGATGGTATACCATCATATTCTCTAAGGGTGATGGATGAGGGGATTAAATCTGGTGAATCAAGTTACTATCATACAATTTTGGACATGATTCAAGTAGATGATCCTTCGTTGAGAATGCAAAGATGGACAGTGATATTCCATATTTTAATGAGAATTTGGAATGCGACTAAGGATGGGAGTCGAGGGTCTTCTTTGTCTAAGAAAAATGTGATTAGATAGGTGTCTACATGATCTATTTCCCCCAATTGTGAAATTAATTCCTTTCGTTGGGAAGCGAATTTTTGAAGGAATTCCATAACTGACATGGCATCGAGTCATTGAGTGAGATCATTATTAAGATTGTAGTTATGGGAGGCCTAGGAATGAGGATTATGCACATTTCTGCACAATGGTGCACAAGGCATGTGGGCGATGGATTTAGTGTTAGGACGAGGGATCAGTAAATGTTTCTCAGTTGGTGGTTGGGGATATTTCGAAGTGCCGGGTAATGGATCATGAGGTGTACCATACTGGAAATTGCGTTATTGTAAAACGATTTCCTCTTCAATGGTGAGGAGGATATTGCAGTCAGTGATGTTCTATAAGTGGGACTGGTAAGGTGGAGGGAACTATCCCTGGGGGTGTGGGCATTGGGCCACATCTGGTTGAGTGTTAATGACTCCTTGGTGTGGGATAAGGTTTTGTAATACCACCAGTGGTGGTGGTATATAAGTGGGAGGTCCCTTTGGGTGACCTTGGGGATTGGGTTCCAGTCGAGGATTCATTTTTTCCTTCATACATTTGTATTCATAAATTTGGGGGAAATGGTGAGTGTAATGACCATATTTTCCACATAATACACAAGGTTAATTGGTTTGAATATTTTTGTTTCTCCTTTGGTGTGGTTGGCCCTTGTTATTTCCCCTTTGAAGGTTTGGATTAGGTTGGCATTGGTTTCCCCCTTCTTGGGGATTTTGTTTTGGAGGGTTCCCACCTTTTCCATGGTTCCTATTCATTCCATTATTCTGGTTATTATTGGGTTGGTGAGGTGGGTTGGTCATGTTAAACTGTTCAAAATATTGAACATGTTGAAGAGGGGAAGGTTGGATGAAATTGACCCCTGCCTGGTGTTGTCTATGTGGGGGTACAACAGGTTTGGGAGGACTTGGAAAGGGGTAATATGGGTTACCTTGAGGGGGTCCATATGGTTTGTAAGAAGTGGAGGTGGATCCATTATTACTGGGTGGATATGAATTTGTTGGTGGGGGTATCGGTTGTGGGACATGTATTAGTTGGGCAAGGGACATGGGTAGATGTGTACCCATGGTAGGAAGAGGAGGTTCCATTGTTGGATGTATGGGATGACCTGGTTTATACCTTAGTTCTTCAACAAAACCCTAGAAACCATCAGCCCCTTTGGTAAACCAGAAGGCAACACTACACACAAAATGCACATCGCAGTCTCACCTGAGATTTCTTATGGGTGATTGAATGACCCAAGTGTCTGCAATCATGGAAGGGATGTAAATCATGGGAATGTTAGGCCTATTAGACTTCTTCTTCTATTTTAACATGCATTCTACCATCACATTCCTCATATTTACTATTTTATCCATTCAAGAACATTCATTCTACATGATTATTCTAGTGCGCGTCGTAAATAAAATCTAACATATGCATTCATATATCCATTCATTCATCATATAGCATATAAAATCAATACAAAACACATAGAGACACCAATTTCAATATTTTTCACCCCCCCTAGGCTACATCCACAAAGATCTTCTGCTTCTTATTATTATTCTTCATAAAAACGGTCCCATGCTACACACATTACATCATGGGTTTAGTATTGGTGAGGCTGACCAACGTCACACCAAGCTCCATAGCTTGCGACCTGGCCCTCAATTCCATATCTAAAATGACTCCATTTGAGTTCCACATCTCTCAAAAAAATAGATACTTCGACTCGGAACTCAAAAAGGTGCTCAAAATACTTCGCTCATAGAAAGTGATAGTTCAAGGTTATCTCCTATTTGCCTCATAGATCCTCTATTTATATTATAAAAGTTGGTAAAAAACCTTAAATCATGACTCAAAACCATAATTCTAAGTGGACTCCACTTGTCCACTTTCTAACTGCCTTCCATGCAGTTGGTCTTCGATCCAACCGTTCCTTGCTTTGACTCTGTGCTAATCTTCCTTCTTTCCTGGCACACACTTCCTCCTTTGGTCCATTCCATATATCTTAGCCTTGTTTACTGCATTAAACCCCAAAATTTCCTACTTCAACATGCCCCCAACACTAACATGTGGCTCATCCCGAGCCACTTAGGTAGTGTGTGCCTCCTGCATAGATTTCTTCAATGCCTGGAACTTCTTTGTGAGTGCATCTACTTGTGTCTTGGCCTGTGCACTCTTCTCTATCAATGTCTCCACCACCTACATTATTATGTTCTCCTCCAACACATCCATTATTCCTTTCTCTTTCTCCAATTCTTTTATCAACTTCTCTGCTTGCTCCTACAAGGGATCCAACTGAGCTTGTCTTGTTTGTCTTTCCCCATGGACCGTCTTCAAATTTGCTTGCATATTTTTCATTTCCCGCGCGGCCTTCATTCTTTCTGATATCTTCATTGTCTTCTTCCTTTTATTTAACTATTGAACTAATACATTCAACTTCTCTTCCCTCTTCTCTAACTGTTGGGTCCCTTCATCTTCTGCCAAGCTCATCCATATTTGCATGGTCCTTTCATAGAGATTTGCTACTTTGTTTACTTCCAGTGAAATACTATCCTTTTTTTTGTTTCTTGTTGCTCCCTCTTTGATATGGCCTCTAGAGGGGTGGTTGGTGTCAAMTTCCCAACCAATTCTACTATCTCTTGTTTATACCCATCCATYATCTGCGCTATCCTCCTTATGTTTTCTTCTATGTTGAGTTCTCCTGCTAGTGCATTGTTTGGGATCATTTGGAAGACYTCCTCAAGTATTTTMTCCAGTTGATCTGCATGTTATTTTTCCTCCTCACGTTTGATTTTCACTTCTTTAAGGACTGTCTCTAGCACCTCCTTCTCTTCCTTGGTTGTCTCCCAGTTTGTTACATCYGTCTTGGCCCTTGATTGTATTTCCTGAGCGATGCTCATTTGAAAATTATATAATGCATTTTTTGGGATCTTGGATAACACAAAATATAAATGTTCCACATCCTTCACATGTTTCTGCACGATGTCCTCATCTATTTGTAGCATACTTTGTCATATCTGGAACATCCCGCTTCCCATTATTTCTACTTGGATTGTCTCTTTCTCTTTATGTACTAGCACCTTCTGCACTGTGATTTTCTTTTGTGTGACATTGAGTTGTAATTCCATTATATTTTTCATGAGTTATTTTGTTTGAGATTTTGCGACATAGAGTGCTTCTTCTCCTCGATATTGCACCTTATCTTCTACTGATTTTGTGTCATCTTTTATGATTGTGAGCTCAATGGGATTCTTCTCTGCATTCATATTCTTTCTTTGTTATCCCATTTTCATGGTTGATTTAATATTTTCTGTCTGTGTAGGTTTCGTTACCTCTGGTATTCTTCGATTCCTTATCTCCTGGGTTGAGATTCCATCTTTATTTTGCTCTTCTCCATTTATTCTTTTTGTGTTGTCAGTTCCTAGCATTGAGGCTTTCAATACATTTTCCTTCTTCCTTGGTTCCTTTGTTTTTATACCAACAACTGTTGATTTGGTGTGATCTACTGCTTTTCTAGTATTGGTTGTTGGTCTACTAGATTTCTACGCTATGGCAACTTCTATCTGTTCTTTTCCCTTTTCTCCTTTCTTGCCTACTACTAGAACCTTCCATTTCTCTAGCCATTCTTCTAGTATCCTGTAATGAAATAGTGCATCCTGACCTATGTATTCTTAGGGTATCTTTTAGATTGTATCCATATGTTATGCCTAGATGCCTTAAAATTGTCTATCCCCACATGCTCCTTCACCACTTCAGGTGAAATTCTCTAAGTGTCTGGAATTTTCTCCTACATCTCCTTAATATACATGACAAAAATGCTTGAGTTGGATTTTCTCTACTTGGCGTATATGTTGTGTTGTAGGGTTTCATATCTTGCTACTCCATGCTTTCCTCTTATTTCACAAAACATTGAAAACTTCAGTTTTTCCCATGCCTCCAAGTCTATCAAAATCAACATTCAAGAATAATGGAACTGAATTCTAGAATCCTACACATATCTACAGTATTCTAAGAAAATGATATGAAAATACGACACCCAAATAAAAACTGTACCCTTTGCGCACTACACAGCTACTGTGACCACCCCTTCTGGCACCTCTCTTTTGTGACACTTTCTAAGTAGCTTGCAAGCCATCAACTTCATCACAAATCTAGTAGTTGGGTCATTGATGTTGTTAATGATCTTTCCTCTTCTTCCCCTATCCATGCCAAATGTAGCCTTCACTTCTTTTTCAATAGCCTTTTCCTTCATTTTATCATCGAGGTACTACTCTGGCTTTACCCCATCTATTGATAGTCCTTTCAGCTTAGCAATTATGTTGACATCAATTGGGACATGCCTATCCATCCATAAAAACCCTCCATGTACATGGGACAAAAGTTTTTTTACACATGCATTAACATCTTTCCCCCTACTAAAGTGAGGAATTTACAATAGATTCATAATTCTAGAGTTTTAAAGTACGACTATCCATTGTTTGGTCTCCATTATTGAGATTCCTTTCAAGGTTGACCCCTTGTTTTCCATATAAAATTCCTACACAAGCTATAGAAACTTGGTCACTTATGTCACATCATGATCTGTGTATATTAACTTGGGAACACATCCCAACATATATTCTAAAATAATGAATGAATCCATAATGTGGGGCACTGACAACAAAATCTGTGTTTGTATGCACATTGTCACCACTACTACCATTTTCTTCGACGACCTCGTTGTTGTTTCTTATAGGGTTTCTTCTTCCTGCATTTCTTCATCTATGTCACGTTCATCCTCAAACTCTAGGTTTTCCTCTACTGTAGGTTTATCTGGCTCTGTCTGATCACTGTTATCGTCACACTGTTCTCCTTCTACGTGCACCACTCCTGGTTTTCTATGCTAGGGTTTTCTTCTGTCCTAGGGTTTCGTCCTTGTGTTGTTTGGATGACTTCCTATGCTTATTCTTTTGGGTTTTCTTCTTCCATCCTCGTCGAACTGATTAATTCACTTTGTGTAGTTGGAATATAGTCCACATCAACCACTCCAGTCATTTATTTCAGCAGCCTGTTAGTGCTTTGGGTCCTTTGCACAAACTCACTGGGTCCTCCGAACTTTGGCGGTGCCATTTTCTTAACTCAGGAAAAATCGAATGCACTTCTCGACTGGGTCTTCACAAATTCTTACTTAATCTCACTCTATTTTCTTTATCACTCCTTTTCTTAAAAATCACAAGTGTTTTGCATTTTCCATTCTTTTCCCTTTTTATAGACTCTGTCATAAATGATCTGATGCGCCCTTCATTTTTCGTTCACCGGTTTTTCACTTTTTTGGTCATTTCCCATCCCATCACATAGTGTTTACTTTTCCTGTGCATAGTATCCTGAATTATGTCACACCAATTTAATGTCCGCTGCATGCTGTCATTCTCAATTGTCTATCTACCACTACCTTTTTTTTATCTTTCTCTTCCTTTTTCTAGTTTTTTCTTCCTTTTCTTCTTTTCCTACTTTTTCTTTTCTTTTTCTTATTTTTCTTCCTACTATATACAATATGTACAATTATAATCTTTGTGTTGTAATTACTGAAGGTTGGTAGGTCGATTTTCCCTATATATTTTCAGTCGACTACCATTCACCATTCCTTCATTTCCTTTCCTTCTAAGTTCTTCAGCTACACAACACCTCCATCCGTGACATAATTTATCTCATATGGCCCTAGCTAATGCATTCTGAACTTCCCTGGGTGGTGCAAGTATTTACTATCATAAAGGAGAACATGATCTCCTACTTTGAACTTCTTCTTCTTAATATGTCTGTCATTCCAACATTTATCCTTTTCTTTCTATACCTCTTGATGGAAACCACCTATGATTATGTCTTCTTCTAATTCCATGAGTTGAGCTAATATTTATTGGGTTGTGCCTCTTTCTTTGATGTCTGTAATAGCTGCAATGCACATAATTGGTATCAAATAATCCACGGGAACTACCACTTCCTCTCCATACACCAACCTAAAAGGTGTCTTCCCTGTTATCTTATTGCATGTAGTTCTATAAGCCCATAACTCTGTTGGTACCTTCAAGTCCCAATCATCCCTATTTACATTACAAATCTTGTTTAAGGCATTCTCGAATATCTTGTTAAACACTTCCACTATTCCATTTGCTTGAGGATGATAATGAGTGCTCTTCTGATGATGTATCTCAAATTCTTCTAGAATTGCTTAGATTGTATTGTTGATAAAGTGAGTCCCCTAATCATTCATCAATATTCTTGGACATCCAAACCTTGTAACTACATGTTCAAATAAAATGTGTGTTGTAGTCTCCACACTGAAATCCTTCATTGTTGTTGCCTCATCCCATTTGGTCAAGTATTATGTCGATGTAATAATATATCTAGATCCTGACCTTCTTGTTAGTGTATTAATTGGACCTACAAAGTCTAATTCTCACTTGTACACGAATTTTAAAGTTACTTGAGGTCTCAATGGAATCTCATCCCTCCTGGATGGATTTCCAACTCTCTCACATAAATCACAGTTTTGATAGTACTCCCTTGAATCTGTGTGAACCGTTGATCACCATAATCATGCACGCAATACCTTTTGCATAGTGTCCTTCCCTGCATAGTGTTCTCCAACAATCCCTTCATCTGCTTCGACCAAAATGATAATCCTTTCATACTCCATAACACATCTCCTCAAAATGTTGTCACTGTCAAGTTTGTATAAGTGACCTGCAATCAATTGGTAGTCTGCAACTCTGACCACCAAATTTTTCTTCTACGCAATATTAAATTCCTTTAGTGAAAATATTGTACTCAAAAACTCAAAAATGTCAGAAAAATACTCATCAACTATCTGTACTGAAAAAAATTGTGCATCTAAGAATTTTTCCTCCAAGTTACTTGGTTCCTCTCCATTCGTTATCATGGATAAGTGATTTGGACCTGCATTAAATCTTCCAGGCTTCACCACAACTTCAAAGTCAAACTCCTGAAACAATAGTAGCCATATGCATATCCTTCCCTTCAACACTGGATTGTTGACTAAATATCTAAGAGAAGAATGACCTATAAACATCTTGAAATGTTTCCCTAACAAGTAATGTCTGTATTTTTGCAATGCATGTACCCCATAGCTAATCCTTCCCTTTCTCTAGTATTGTAGTTCTATTCTGAATATGATAATTTCCTTATTGCAAATGCTAGAGGGTTATCTATACCGCGTACTCCTGGTTGTGTCAATACTACTAATTCTATTGCAGATGCGTCCACATGCACATGTAATTCATTATAACAATATGGAAATACTATAATTGGTGCAATTACCATATTCTCCTTCAAAATATCCAAACTCTATTGGCACTCTTCATTCCATTGATACTTAATTTCCTTATTTAGAAATTTGTCCATCGGCGTAGTAATCTATGCATATCCCCTTATAAACTTCCTATAATATCTGGTATGACCAAGTGTACTCTTCAACTGGCACATTGACTTAGGTGGTGGTAAGTTCACTATGAAATTTTTTTTAGCAGGATCAACCAACAACCCTTGTTTACACACCACATGCCCTAAAAAAATACCAAAAGGTGCGTTGAAAGTGAATTTGTTAATATTTAGTGAAGTCTGACACCATCTACATCTATCTAAAATCAATATTAACACTTCCACATGATCCTTCAAAAAACTAAACACTTTCCAATCATCCAAGTAAACTTCTAAAAACTTATGAATAAATTCATTAAAGGCAACAACTACTACCCTTGAGAAAGTTGCAAGTGCATTTTTCAACCCAAATGGAATAACTGTGTACTAGAATGATCCCCATTCTGTATAAAATGTTGTCCTGTGTCTATCTTTTGGTGATATCCTAATATGATGATATCCTGAAAACCCATATGTAAATGAATAATCTTCTTGACCTCCTACATTATCCAACACTTCATATGTAAATGGGGTAGGAAAAGGATCATGTAGGCAAGCATCATTCAATTTTCTCAAATCTACATAGATCTAGATCCCCCCTTGCTTCTTTTCCTGCACCACCATAGGACTGATCCATTCTGATTCTTCCACAGGTTCTATGACACTGACCTCTAACATCTTGTCAATTTATTCCTTCTTCTTATACAATGGATTTATCCTAAAAGGTCCATGTATTATAGGTATGTATTATGGATTCAAAGGGATGTTCATATCTCCTAGTTCTC
The DNA here is from genome assembly GCA_010110895.2 of Picea sitchensis. Classification (NCBI taxonomy): domain Eukaryota; kingdom Viridiplantae; phylum Streptophyta; class Pinopsida; order Pinales; family Pinaceae; genus Picea; species Picea sitchensis. The sequence goes on along the minus strand of SNQJ01S0041218.1, from coordinate 31,986 downwards.
CTTCTAATCCCTTTATCTATGAAAATGTCGCTGGAAACAAATCATTGTACTCGCGAAGTAATTATGTGATTCTCTCTACTGTTTGATTGTCCCAAAAATATCCAATGCTTGCAATCTTTGAGTTTTCTATAGTTCCAATGTTTACCTTCTTGACATTTAATGGTTCAACATAATATTTTGAATATAGATTTGGGCCTTCTACTTCCCTTTCTCCTCCAACTTCCAAGATCTAGATATTTCATAGATTTTCTTCTGTTGGGTCTTTTTTTTCTGGGACATGATAACAGTGTAGCAACTGTCTGACTGTTTGTTTCTTATGATATGTTGTCACAATATCCACTTTAGGTTCTTCAAAAATATTGTCTCTAGCCACCTTCAATGTTGTATCTATCTCTAGAATATCATGCTCAAAGGAAAATGTAACCACAAAATTTTGTTGTATTTCTTCCCAATTTGTAGTTTTTCTGCGTTGATCCTGTTCTGTGTACCCATTCTTTGGAATGCCTTCTAATGTGTGAATAAAATGATGTGGCCATTATTATGCTGGTACTAATTTCCATTGAATTATACATCTTTCTACATGTTCTATGGGTTGTCTGAATCCATCATATTTCTCCAAAACGTTTTTCTCCTGCTCTTCACCAAATCTAATGCACAGTAACCTTTTTCACTACAACTAGTTGTTTATATTCTCCTTATGTGTACCCCACCAAAAGGAAGGTGTAGAACAATATATAATACCGGTAATCTTTGATTTTATACTACTTTTGATTCAAACTTCATTAAAAATTCTTCTAAGTCATTCAGACCATAAAAAGTAGGAGGCTCTCTTACCTCTGAACCAATCCATATTAACACACACGTCATTCTGGCACATCTTATAGTAGATAATTCATGTAATCCTTGCTTCCAGTTTTCCATTCCTGTGTCAGAGTTTGAAGCACAAGAACTAATACTCCTCCAACTCATCATTCCATTTGCAGTCGGGTTGATGTAATCCTCTTCATGTGTGGCATTTATATACAACTGATTCACCTCATTTGAAATGAAGTTTTATGTCGCAGGTTCAATGTATCTCCCACCTTCTAAGGGATCTAATGGTGCAATAAATCTATACCCTCCAGACTCAAAGATCATGTTCCTAGTCTTCAAATTAATAATGGCTCGATTATCAAAATACCAATCCAGTCCCAACATCGTTGGATATGGTGAAGTATTATCCACTATGTCAATGACCTCAATGTTTGCCATGGTTCACACTCCATATAGATTAACTGAATAGGTGAGAATCCCAATGTAGGTTCCACCATATCTTGCCATGTATTTTTAGGAAAGACATTGACTTTAGATCCTAAGTCTAGTATAATATCCCCCATATTAAAATATCCAATGTTTGCATTCAACCTGAATTCTCTACTTGTTCTTATCTTCTTACGAACTTGATTGAACCTGTTGGGATCTGATTTCATTTCTTCTCCATAATTACACTTCTCTAACAAACATTGTAATACTTGTAAAGAATTGTTGTCATTCAAAAACTTCACAAAAGACCCCAAAACATTTCTCATATTACTTACTTGTTCTAATGGTTGTTCTATGTTAGTATGAACAAATAATGGAGGCATGCCATACACTGGTATGTCATCTACTGTCTCTTTTCCTAAAATCGACACAATATTCTCCTTTAAAATATCATGTCTCGCTTCTTTGAATGTCTCATTCTCTTTGCGCGCATAAAATTTTTGTTCAAGTTCTTCATTCTTCCTTACCCACTAGTGTATATCCTGGTTCTACTTTGCAACATCATCTCATGTCTTATCTCTGCCTCTAGTAACTATGTTGATCTTCTTCCCATCCTCTTCTCTATTTTCCATGGAAATTCATTGGACATTCTGGTTTTTTTGGTTCCTCTTATCCTGCATCTTTACCATAAGTGTCAGATAGTCTTCCATCTCATGGTCTACTGAGTGACAATACATACATGTCGCAGGTGGTTGTGGAAAATATCTTTCATAATGTCCAGGCTTCTGACAATTATGAAAAACTATAGGTTCTCTATCTCCTCCAAAGCCTCTTCCTCCTCGGCCTCCTCCTCTGAAGCCTCTTATGTTTCCTTGATCATCTTTGCGTGGTGTATTATACTAGGGTCCCTAATTATACTACGACTGTTCATTATTGTATTGTGGTGGAACTACTCACTACTACATGTTGTTATACTTCGGTGGTTCTCCAAACTGTTGTGTGTTATTTTACTGTGGTGATGTTGTAAACTGTTGCACATTATTATATTGTGGTTGTTGTGAATTATTATACTGCGGTTGTTACGTAGGTTGTGTTGTCATTAAATCAACCTTCACCCTATATGCATTTGATGTCCTCTCCTTAATTATATCCAAGGTTCCGCAATCCTTGTCTTCATGTACAACTAACTTACAAAAATTACAAAATGTATTGTTTGGTACTTTTTTATACTTCTTCATTAATGGACAATTATAGGGGTCATGTCCATTTGTTTTACATATCTCACACCATGGTCCTCCCGATGATAACAAATTTGGCATCCCTATTCATATATACTGTGCAAAGGTTGGACATTCATTTTTATGATGACCTTATGTTCTACAAAGTGTTCTTCAAATATCCCCCCTCTTTTATTTTCCCTTATTATGATTTAACTGAAATGTTAAGTTCTTCAGGTTTTCTCTCAGCTCTTCCACAATTGGATATGTATGCTTATATTGATTTTCTTCTAACTGTAATTCTTCTTGCAATGCCTTAGCCTAGGTTTGGAATTTTTGTTGTCTCAAAGGATACTTCAAATGTGACAATAAAGAGTTCACAAATAAATTTCTATGTTGCATATCAGTAATATGGTACTTCAACTCCCACAGGGGTGTAGACCGACTGACAAGTGCCATGTAAATGGAAGGAAATATGTAAAGGAGGTATTATGTTTGATTATCACCCCGATTTACTTGTGCTCCATGCTTTCAGGCTATGTGGAGCACCTATGGTTATAGTGGTAGTGTATGGGTATCGACCCCATGTCACGCGAGTATGAGAACCACTAGTTGTTGAATCCCCTAGTATATATACAAAAATAAAAATAAAAAAAAATATAGGGTACTTCAACTTACCTTTTAGTCTTTTGAACTTCTATTCCTCCTCCTAGGTTGATTCTCCTAGTTTTTGCTTAATCTCTATCATTCCATTCATTAAGTGATCCTTTTAACTTGGTTTTTGAAATTCATTTATTAATTTCCTCTTCACCTTTTCAACAATTGTAGGCTCTCCTATTGGGTTATTTACTGCGAGACCCATGCACTATTCTAGTGTGTGGTATATGAATTTGATTTCCATTGTGCAAAATTTGCATCTTCATCTATAATCTGCTTAGTTGCCCATATCTTCTTACAAATAAACAAATGCTTTTCTAGGTCCTCTAACCCTTCTCCTCGGAACTTTAGTAACCTAATAGTTGGGTCTTGTCTTTCCATTATGAAGTTCACTGTACTACCACCTCTGGGCATTGTAGAAACTTGAATGCTACTTGCTAAACTTATGCTTCTACTTGAACTTCCACTAGACCCTCATCCTGTAAAAATCCTTCTACCACTAATCACTTGTTGGTTAATCAATTTTTCTTCTTCATATGTCTTAGTCACACATGGGGTTGTAGGTTCCAAAATTATTTAGATCTGGAATGGAGATTCTTCTTTGCATATGACCTTTGACCTATGGTTTTCCGCTCATACTTGGCACACAAGAATTGTTCAATCTTCCTTGTCGCATAGAGATTCTCTACCTCTTCCTCATCATTGTCCAAGCCCTCTTTCTTGGCTACTGCCCTCTTCTTATTGTTTATCTTGTACTGGTAGGGTCACCGACTACATGCCGCTCTTTCTTTTCTTATTATTTCCCTAGTCTTCTCATCATCCATCATTATGTTGTCCATTTATTCCTACTTTTGGCCTCCGTTCAGAGCTCTTTCCATATCTAAGATCTTCCTTAGTGCTTCCCCCATCTCCCCCATGCGCGCAGAGTGATTTAGGTGTCTGAAGCCATTGTCATCATGCCTTTATCATGAAATAAGATCTTGATCAATGTGTGAAGTGACCTGATGTATCTTCTTCTTGGTCCCTTAAAAAATTCCTACTTTGCAGCAATGTAAGACTTCGATGTATTGACTTCAAATTCAGTAATAAACCCTGCAGTAATACTGTCTAACTAAAATCCACTGCGAGCGTGAATTTATTATTAAACCTTTCCAACCACACAATGTTCTTAGGAGTCCACTTTACTGGCCTTATCCGATTAGTCAAATGAGTATCTTTCAACCTCAATAACCACTCCTGTAACAGCTCTGGAAAATAACAAAAATATGCCTCATGCAAATCACTAAACACATACCTTTGCAGATATTGGTGCAATGTATACTTGGAACTTCTATTATCTTTCTACGTGAACTCAAGATGCTTTGTCTCCAACCATATTTCAATCTCTTTCTTTGTAGGGTTCCATGGCCCAAACATCCCCTTATACTGCTGCATTCTATTCATTAAATCCCCTCCAATCTGATCTGGTGAGTTCCGACTGACAACAAAACCATTTGTTGGTTGTATGGTATAACCCAGGTTATACCTTAGTTCTCCAACAAAACCCTAGAAACCATCGACCCCTTTGGTAAACTAAAAGGAAACACTGTGCACATAGTGCACAATGCAGTCTCACCCGAGATGGCTTGTCGTTTATTGCATGACCCAAGTGCCTGCAATCATGGAAGGGATGGAAGTCATGGGAATGGTAGTCCTCTAGACTTTTTATTCTGTTTTAACATGCATTCTACCATCACATTCATCATATTTACTATTTTATCCATTCAATTACATTCATTATTCATGATTATTCTAGTGCACATTGTAAATCAACTCTAACATATGCATTAATCTATCCATTCATTCATCATAGAGAATATAAAATCAATACAACACACATAAAGACACCATTTTTATTTTGGTTCACCCCTGGGCTATGTCCACAAAGCTATTTTTCTTCTTATTATTATTCTTCATAAAAAAGGTCCTACGTTGTGCACATTACATCATGGGTTTAGTACTGGTGAGGCTGACCAACATCACACCAAGCTCCACATATTGAGACCTTACCCTCAATTCCATATCAAAATTGACTCCATATAATCTCTGCAGATCTCAACAAAACATATACTTTGGCTCAGAATTCAAAAAGATGCTCAAAATATTTCTCTCATACAAAGTGATAGTTCAAGGTTATCTCCTATTTTACTCATACATCCTCTATTTATATTACAAAAGTGGGTAAAAACCCTTACATAATGACTCAAAACCCTAATTCTAAGTGTACTCCACTTGTCCACTTTCTAACTACCGTGCGCATAGTTGGTCTTCGATCCAACCATTCCTTGCTTTGACTTTGCATTGGTCTTCCTTCTTTCCTAGCGCACTGCTTCCTTTTCCCTTTGTCGCACTTCTTTTCCTTATTTACTGGCATGCACTTCTTCCTTTTGTCTATTCCATATCTCTTAGCCTCATTTATTGCATTGAACCCCAAAATTTCATCCATGAATGGTGGAGGGGGTGCTGGGGGAGGGTAATATGGAGTTTCCCCATATGGTTGGAAGTATGGATTGGTCCCATATGCGGGTACTGAATCTGTGTGTGGTTGAATATGAGACATGGAGCCAATGAACCCATCAATGACGTGTGATGTTCTAGGTTTATCTTGAGCATATGTAAAAGGATGAGGAGCATCTATAAGAACAATGTATATGTACCCTGATTGGGAGTAGATGAGGTCAAACTGTTGTGCCTTATTCATGGCTTTGTCTTTAGTTTGGGGGAGGTCCATAGCCACATATTTGGCAAGGGTAGGAACGAGCGATTGGAGGAAACAATCTATCCTTTTTTGTGGGGTGGTATCCTCCTTGCATATTCTTCGATGTCTATACCACTCATTAATATGGCCAGAGATATGAACAACAATGGTTTGTTTGCATTCTGAAAGAATCTCCAAACCCATGTCATGAGGAATAGGGAATTGAAAACATGACCTGAATTCTTTGGTTAGAGACTTGAAGGTTGCATGGGAACCAAAATTCTAGTCTATGTACCATTTGGCTGCATTTCTAGTGAGGGTTCTCTAAAATAATCGTAGATGAATGAAATCTTCCATTATTCTATTGGAAGAACACCAGAAGTGAAAGGACATGACATGGTTGGTTGGGTCCTCTCTGGGTTTTCCTTCAAAATTAGGAATGTTAGAAGGTATCTTTGTGGGCATATTCATCCAAGTGGGGTCATGCAATATGGGATGTTGAGTGAACCTAGGTGGGGCATGAAGGGGTGGGTCCTTCCATGGTATGGGAGGAAAATATTCCTTGGGAGTTTGTACTTTGTGAGAAAGTTTGAACTCCACCTCCTTATGGTGGAGGTTTTGTTTTTTATTTTCTTTGGATATTGGTTCCAAGAAATTGACCCCTATAAATCCTAAGCCTAGTACTGTAGCCCTAACTGGTGTATGTGATGGTACTACTAATGTATCAACAAAATTAGGAACACCACCCAAAATTTGGGGTAAATTTATCAAGCACCTAGAATGGTGGGGATACTGTGGTTCCCCTATGATTCTATCCTAGAGGTGGGTGTGTGTAAATGGCGGTGAATAATGATAGGATGAATTGATTTCAAATTACTTTAAACAATTTATTCAAAAAACTGCATGTACTCAAGTGGTGAAAATCATACATCAAAACAATGTGAAAGGTAGTTTGGTTTCAAATTACTTTAAACAATTTATTCAAAAAACTGCATGTACTCAAGTGGTGAAAATCATACATCAAAAACAATGTAGCAGGTTTGGTATTTTTGTAACTCCACGTGGAGTAATAAAAATAAAATAGGAAGTGTACATGTCCTATCCGAGGTAACTTCCTTCCTCTCCAATAACAATGGAACTCCAAAAAATCACTCGAAAGTGGGGCCAAAACCCACTTGAAGAGATACTACTGAAGGGACAAAAAGTTATTATAATGAGGGTAGTGCATATCCTGGAAGTACTAGTTATATTTCCCAACAACTTGTTGGACACACCTACCAATACACTTAGAGGGGGGTGGGAATGGGAGTGTGGGATATTTTTCCCAAAACTTCCCTCTCTGCTACTAAAACTCATTAGTTAGCATCTGACATTTACTCATTACCTATCATAATATTAATAATCATTAGATGTGAATACATATCAACAATATATCATCAACAAATCATTCCACAAGGAACACAAGATGTATGTACAATTTTTTCTTTATTATGGACTTCAATCCAAGGGTTTTTCATAACAACCTGAAGAAAGTACAACTCTACAAGAGCACCATCTCTATATGCAATACCTAACCTACATTCTCAAAGACTAAAATGAGATGAGGCAAGAATCCCTCAATAGATATCAATCAGAATTACAAACAAGAGCATCAACCATGCACCAACCTCGTGTGTCAAACAACCTCAGAATCAACCCGGTAATTCATAAACAAGTGACTCCAACCATGTACCAAGTATATACCAATAATGTGTCAACTACTCATCAACAATGACTCATCAATATGTACCAACATCATCAACTATACACCCGGTCTATAAAGCTAACTCATCAACCTGCTTGGTTTTAACCATGACGATTTTGGATTAGGGCTTAACAAACCCTAACTTGAAATAATCTCAACTTAGTACCAGAATGAATAAAGATCTGGAAACTGATACACAATTTTGGCCTCAATGTGTTTTGGCGTAAATTTCCAAGTGGCATCTACTTGGAGCCTCTCATAAAGGAGTTATAGCAAAATGGTATACCTTGCCGACTGGATTATTCTAGAGAGCGACCTTGTAGAGTGTGCCCCATGGAATATTTGTTGAATCGACATGAAACTGTTAAAGAGAATACTAAAGATGGTACTATAACTAACACACTAATCTCACTGAATTTTATCTGTTATGAAGAAGTTATGACGTTGTTACCCTAAACACCCGATTTGACTAGTTTCAGACTAGCCACAAACCCCATTTTCCATGGAGTGTAACTCAAATACTACCAAGAAGATGAATTTGGTAACCACAGATACTCTTGATATACTTTATCACTTACAGCAATTTCAGGATCCGGAAATACTATAAAAAAAGCTATATAAAAATGGTGAGATGACCCGGTAAATAACATACCTTAGAAGCAATCCATCAAAAGAATTTATCCTTCCCTTTGCATTTCCTTAAAATTCTCTTTCTTCACTTTCCTCGCACCTTTGTTTTATATATCCTTTGGTTACCTCACCACCTATAGATATTCAATATTCTCAAGTGTTCCACACCAAAATGCTCAATAATCTCTCACAATAAGCTCTCCATCGATACTCCAAAAGGTATTCTCACAAAATGTTTTCCATTGATCCACAAAAAGGGATGATCTACAATAGACATTTCTATCTTATTTATACTTACATCATTTAGGTCACTTAACCCAATTCTAGATCACTTAACCCATTTTAGGTCACTTAACCTATTTTCCTTATTTTTAGTATTAACCACTTTCCAAGCAAATGTGTTCTCCAATACTTTATCATTTAAATATTCCTTCTTGATTTTGTCACCTTACTTTTATCATTTCTTGATTTTGGTTACTCTCTTGATTATTTAAATAATCCACCTTGAATTTGTCACTTTAATTTATCATTTAAATAATATTAACCCATTTCTAGGTCAATTTTAACTTATTTTCTCTTATTTTAGGGTTAACCTTTCCATAAATATTCTTCTTGATTTTGTCACCTTACTCTTTATCATTTATTGATTTTGTCACTTCTTTATTATTTAAATAATCCACCTTGACTTGTCACTTTTAGCCTACCATTTAAATAATGATTTCTTCTTTTTAGGTCACTTTGACTCTCTTTGACCTTAAGTGGGCTTCAAGCCTTCATGTGAGGGGTCCTTCATCTTCATATAACTCCTCAAACCATGAGGAGTTATGTGACATTCAACATACCACCAGAAATGGTGTGACAAAGTAATCTTATCCATCTAGGAAGTTTCACCAACAATTTCCTTGATCTTCATCTCTCTATTCCACATACAAGCATGTGGGTCTTCCCAACCATTCTTCCAGATAACCCCAATCCAAGTGCTGCCTTCCCGTGAGGGATTTTCACCATAAGGGGACCATTTGAGTTCATTCATTTGTGCACCTATCAATCATGATAAGACAATAATGAGAGAATGGGTCCTCCAACCATTATTCTAGGATAGCTCAATCCGTATAGCGTCTTCCTGTGAGGGATTTACCCATAAGGGGACTACTTTGGAGTTCATCCATTTGTGCACCTTATCAATCATGATAAGACAATAATGAGTCATATATACATTCTTTTCCAACAATGCATCATACACCAATGAACCATCGATCCATCTTTCATCATGTATCAACCAATGACAACTCATTGATCCATCTTCATCTATGCATTCTCATCAAGGACAATACATATTATATTACATCACTCATCAATCAATCAATCCTTTGACATCAATCAATCACTTGACATCAATCAATCAAACCATTGGTATCAATGACAACATGATCCAACACAACTGTCCAAAATATGATTGAGATGCAATTTCATCCCACAACCACCACCTTGGGTAGATAAATCCTAGATTGGGATACTAAGCTACCTCCATCAAGCATGACATTTATATTTTTGGCCTCAGAAATCGGTCGTAGGATGGATGCTTTCCAAGGGTTGGGTGACCTGAGGAGGCACACATGGAACAAATGGACCTCAGCCTTCGACCCTTCATGGGTGTCTCCCTGCTTTATGGTATAGTAATTCTTGAGTGGGATTATTTTGGCACACTAATTCACAACTTTCTAAGTTTTAAGTGAAAAATTATGATGGGGATTTATTTGGATTCCTATCCCCAAAATCGTAACTTAGACTACCAAATTATTTTGTGTTCCTCCTGTGGAGGTTTAGAAAGTGGGTTGATTATGTTGTTTTTTAGAATGTGAGTGTAGGCCATGAAGTTGGGGTCATGGACCAACTTCATTTTTATCATGGTGTGCCAAAAGGCTCTTTACTAAACAAGTGAAGCCCAACTAAGAGTTTCAAGTATCTAGCAAAACATTTTTGAGTGAGTGAGTGTGTGTGCAAAGAGTGGTGATGGTGAAAAGGTTTTTTAATAAGTTAAATTCAAGATTTTAACATGGTGGACATCGTGTGGTCCTTTACTTTTCTTGCTTAGATAAGTTACTAAATTTGTTCAAATAAACCTTGCAAATGAAAGAATCTTAAGCTAAGATGGTGGATATGGAAATCCTTACTTTGAATCTTTTATCTCCCTATGATGTTTTGTAATCTAAGAAAGCTTAAAAAATTGTCCCTAGATTGTGAACATATGGGCCCTTCCAAAGTTTTAAACTTCCTAAGTGAGTTAATCTAGAAATTGAAATTATCCTAGGATTGTGCTCATGTGGGCATGTGCGGGCCTTTACAAATGTTAGATTTAAGTTTCAAAATAAGCTAAGAGGTATTGGCCTCTCCTATATATTGTTTGATTTTTCTTTAAGGGAGATGAAGACTTTTTTAGGAAATCATTTTTTCTGATTTCCAAGATCACTCTAGGGTGTGAGGAAGGAGCATACTCCAATATTACTTAAATAAGTTTCTCATCCCAAATTAGTGTGATGAATTTGAAAAAGAAAATAAGATCATGAAATTCACATGCTAAGCTTTAGGCCATCCATGTGGAAAGTAAGGAAGTGAAAGATGCAAAGGTTCTTTTTATCCTCCCTAAATGTCTATGTGTGGTTTTAAGATATGTATGCAATAGTGGATATCCACACCTTATTTTAATGGATTTTACAATAGTGCATAAATAAAATCTAAACTACTTAGTGGACGTGATTTTCGCAAGCCTTACAATTTAGAAAAAATAATACTAGTGTGCGGATAAACTAGAAATAGTCATGCACAGAGCGTGGAGTGTACATTTGGATGTTTATGAAAGAGTGTGGATAGGTGCTGAATGAAAACATGTTTTCCTCGAACCCATGCACATGTTGAGAAGTTGGTGTGAATTTTTTTTTGAATGATTCCACTCAATGTGGGATGAAATCCTTCTCTCTGAAGGTGAGAATAGGTCAGTTTTAACCCTTGAAAACACAAATGAGTGAGAAAGAAAACTTTAATAGCCTAATTGGGGAGGATTTTGATCCAAATCCCCAATATGGTCACCAATCTGTTGGGTTCTTTTTTTCACTTGGGTGAGAAAAAAGAGGTCCCTTAACCATCTATTTAGGATAGAAAGACAACACAACAAATTGTTAGTTTATTAGTGGCTCAACTAAGTAGAAAACAAGGAATGAAAAACAAAGAAAATAAAACTAAACTAAGCATGTAAAAACTAAAATTGATGGAAGAAAGAGACACAAGGAATAAATACCAAATGAGATTGATATTCTAATTGATAACACCTTGGATAAATATGGGAACTTATGAGTCCCCTCTTCCTTCTTTGGGAAGGCTCTTGAGTCTCCAAATACAAAGCATTCTCTCTTCTAACAATTGCTGAAAATGAAAATACAATGGTGAAGAATTGATAGTTAAACTTCTCAAGAGGAGAAAGGTGAAACACTTTCTGTGAATGCTAAAATAGTTCTAGTAGAAATATGGATTCTAAAAGACAAATTGAACAACATAACAATATTGAAATTGCTTCTTCTTTTTTGCATACAATGGCCCTTTATTTATAGGAGGGTGGAATTTTTTTTTCCAAACTAGTTTCCAATGTGAATGGGAGGCTTTTGGAGGTACCTCCCATCCCTTTCAGTCACCCCAAGGAAGAATTTGTGGGTGATTTTGGGTATGGGGGAGATCTACCAAATCCCATAAGTGGTTGAGGCTTGACCAAAATCATCAATGCATCGTTTCCACATCCACGCGGGTTTTCTATCTATCAGTTGTGCAGCTCACGCACTGTGTGTGTTGTACACCATGTTAGCCCGCGTGGATGTGAGTGCGCTGAAAGTGTCGAATATGCATGGAACTTCAGAACCAATTTTGTATAGTTTTTTTCTTATCTTATCAATTTGAGTGTAATCCTTCCATAATTATTGGTAGTATGATGTGCTTGTTCTTACTGTTTCTTCATCCATTGTATGTGTTTGTGGTGAGCAAGGTTTTGGTAATAACATAGTTCATTTAGCTTGATATCCCATTTGCAAAACCTTAATAAAGTATTTTGTGTTATAAACTATTATTATATGATATAATACCATCCCAACCACTTAAATTATGGTTGATTAATTCCGATAGGCGATGATAGTGAGCAAACAATGTTAATTTTTATTTTTTTTATCTTATAATCCTTTTGAAACAAGGAAACCAACCATGATTCTTGAATATGTGTGGTTGGCATGTTACCTGTTGGTGGTCTTTGATGTTGATTTTCATTGACAACATTCAACATAGACTTTAAAGGTGGTTTCAATATGATAGAAACCATGGAAAGAAAATAAATCCAAAAGGCTCAGATGAAATTACCTTATTAGTCGACACATCGTTAACGCTCATCATTTTGTTAGTAATTTGAGATGTGCACAGTTGATTCGAAGCTTTCACTGGAAAGGATATGTTGAAGACAATTAAGAAACAAAACGTTAGCGTTATCTAACTTTTAAGCTCGCTCACCATGAAGAATTCCCCCAAAAAAACAAATTAAAAATAGTTGGACATGAAAATACTTTGAATTGGGATGAGTTTGGCCAATTGAAAATGGCAAGGTTATTTTATTTTCTCTAACTCTATGGTTTGAGCTGAAATTGGAACCAATGCTTACGGGAGAAAATTCCAAAATTTATGAGTGGCTTAATGGCTCAAAAATTGTGTTAAATCCCTTGGTCTGACCATTGACATGAGTGGAATCAACCTTCTTGTCCTCTGAAAGATGGATAAAAAAAACATCTTTTGCATCATATGGGGTTTTATCCATGATAGATATTGCATGAATTTTGAATTTTACGATTATCCCATTTTCTCTATAGGCATCCTAAACCAAAGAGCCACATATTCTCTTGGAAATGTCATGACCACATTAGAATTAGATAAAAAAAAGAATGTTGTAGAAAGCTAAACTGAATGACGTTACAATTTCCTGGGATGCCCAACTACCTGGAAGGATGCCAATTCTTTAAATGTTAGGAACCTAACCCCTCACATAGGTAGAATAATATATTTTCCATGTAATAAAGGAAAACATTAATTAGTAAGGCCTATTTAATAATGTGAACAAGTCTAAGGTAATAAAACTTAATAGAAGGTTCCACTTCTATAAATATCTTCCTCTAGAATGTTCTTTAGAAGGAAGAATTAATACAAACAGGAGTAGAACAAATCATAAAGTTTTGTCTTGAGAATTATTGTAATAGATATTTTTTCTACTAGAGGTTTCCCCCTCAAAGAGGCATGTGAAATTGGCTTTCTATCAATAAAGGTATCATTTTTGGTGTTGTGATTTTCTATACTGTGTTGTTCCACTAGTATTTACTGCAATATTTTTGTTTATGCTTATTACAATACATTTGGTACCTTACAAGTGGTATCAGAGTTCTTTCCTCTGCATAAATGTTTGGTAATTTTATTTCAAGGTAGAGACATGTACCATTGGTGTCTTTAAATAAGAGAGATATGTCATTCGGTGGGTAAACTTTGGGTTGGGGAAGACTACATGTAGGAAATACAGACGGTTTCATGGGGTTACTCGAAAAAAAAAAATTGCTCTGCCAGCAAACTTTGTAACCCTTGTTGGTACCCCTTCAAGTAGTACTGCATTAGAAAAGATTTGTACATGACCACCACTCCCATGTACCGACAAGTATCTAGGGAGTCCCCTAGGTCTCCTGATACAAATCCTAGATCAACTAATTGATCACCTGAATACTATAGTGACACCGAGAATAACACTCGAGAAGATACTCTCTAGTCCCTGGTGTTGTGACGTAACAACAACCCTTTCCCCATTTTTTGTTTTTCAAATATCAATGTGGGGATGCATTATTTTCATAAGGAATCTATGCTTAAATCCTCATCTTCATTTTTGGAATTTAATTTTGGGTTACCAACTTACTTCTCTCTTTCCCTCCCTTATTACCTTTGCGTCATCGAATTTTTATCAAGCACGTGCACATGATCCCCTGCATATTTAACTGGCGACAATGCCTCACAATGTCATAATTGTAAGTTAATGATTCACTCTTGTTATCAAACTACTATCCATATTTCTTATGATGATAGTATCTCTCTCTTTCCTAGTCATTTCCCAGATCACACATGACCCTCTCTCTAGCATACACCTCATCCTTTCCCCCCTCATGGGCCCCTCATTTCAATTAATGCATAATTATTTTCTCTTTCAACACATGTCAAGGTAATAAAGGATAACGTACTTGGCCAATTTGTTTCATAGTCATTTTTCTCTTTGGACTCTTTCTTACTCTTTGGTATATCCCTAAACTTCCCTACTCATGTATACATGGCATTGGCCTTCCTACTTGAATAATTTTCCAAATCATTGTTGAGGAACTCTATTTAAAAAACCATTTTTTAGAGCATGTACATGCATTGATTCTAGATAGCCCATGTACATATGCTTGTTCCACACTAAACAACCCGCATATACCTCCAAAAGTTGCTAAAATTAAAAGATTGTAAGGAATTCCGTGGAATTTATGGGCTATTGGAGGTTTCCCAACCAATTCACCTGCCATACCCCTTCCCCCAACCACATAACTATCCTTTTGCCATATAAAAGGAGGTCTTGGGGTCTCATTCCATAATCAATCATTAGAACGGTGAAACTTTGCCCAAATTCCCTTTCCTTCCTTGTCCAAGTACTTGCATCCTTTTGTGAGTTATTGCCTCAACATTCCCTCTCTAGCCCCTTTTCTCCTATACAATCCATTCCCTTCCCTTGAGGTGATCAATATATTGTAAGAATAGGATTTTTGAAGGTGCACTTGGAGCATTTTTAAGAGGAGCCTGGACCAGGTTCACGGAGCATCGACCTGCAAAGGTTATAAGCTTCAATCTTTGTTTATTGAATAAAATAATCTTTTTTTCCTGTCCAAAATGATGGTTTTTATGTGTTTTCTTTGATTTATACATAATAATTTATATCTAACCCTAATTGATGAATATAAATAAAATTATTGTAGCCTTGTTTTCCTTTTTGTGGATGTAGGTCATCTTTGGGAGAATACTTGGGACCTTGGGAGCTACAGAGCTTAAGGAGATCAACACCAAACATTGGAAAAAGGTACGGTTTCTAACTTACTATTTCACTGCTTTCTGTTCATCTACTTCATAATGTTTGGGGTAGTGTATAAATTAAATTGAATTTTAGGGAGTCATTTTATCTGTCTATACTTAGAAACCTGGTATAGTTATAGGAGGATTTTCCCACTAGAATAATTGACGACTCCACTTGGGAGTCTCCCTAGGGTTTTAGAGGGAGGTTTTTTGGGTTTTTAATTGGCTTCTTGATTTCCTTTTGAGTTTCACTCAAGTTCACTGAGTCTTTTAAGGGTTCTTGGTTACCTGCAAGGTGCATACCAACTTTCCCTGCCCTGTCAGTATGCCTAGTATTTTTATTTTTGAAAAGTCTCAGAGGTGTATGCACCCTGTTTTGGGTTAGCCCACATACATACACGCTCTGCATAGTAGAAAAACCGTGTACATACACAGGATGTTGATGAAAAAGAACATGTATCTATGTCTTGAAAGTGTTTTTTAACAAAGAGAGGTCTGTCTCTTTCGTGATAGAATTTTGGGCTTCTCAGGACTTTCTTGAACCTAACAGAGTCTCTGTCTTTGGCCAGAGCTTGGGTTAAAGTTTTGGTTAAGTTGTTCCTTAGTTTTCTTTTGTTTTCCCTAAAGTTTTGGAGTGAAATTCCAAGTTTTAGATCATACTCTTGGTTTCTTGGTTGAATCCATGTGTTTGCACAATTAGCATAGGGTATTCATCAAATATTGTTTTCACTTTTCTCTTTGTTCATGTTTCTTTCTTTGAAAAACAAAAAAAAAAAGTGTTTTCTTCAATTTTTCTTGTTAAAGCAATTTGAAAAATAAAAAAAGAATTTATTTTCTTGCATTTAGTTTGGTAAATTAGTCAAGTTTATTTTTTACAGAAGAAAAAGATTCTTTGTTTCAAAGTTATTTTCGATTTCCTAAAATTTAAGTAGTTTTTGTTAGTCAAAAGAAAGCACTTTTTAGGAAATTTTTAATTACAAGATCTTGAAACATTGTTTACAAAAGTTGAATTTTACAAAGAGTTTTACAATATTTGCTTTAAGTTCAAAGTATATTTTTTCTTTCAAATGATTTAAATTTATCTTCCTTATTCATCTCTTCATAATACCATCAGTTGCACGACCACACCCTTTGTGTAAATCAACCCTTAAAATTAACGCTTAACTTAAAATATATTAGACTTTCTGTTTGTAGGGTTCATCGAATAGTTTAGGGTTTTAGGGCCTTGAATTAGGTGTGAAGAGGAAAATCTTCAAGGCCATTTTAAAACAAACATTGGAGTCTAAGATAGGGAGTGTCTTAAGTCCAATGTTGTAAGAGTTAGTCTATATTCCTCTCTAACACAAGGGATAAACACAAGGTCGCGTGAGGAAAGGAAGAGGAGATAACCCCTCCAAATCTGGACTAAATGTAGTGGGAATTTCATATTGAGGTGTTGAAGGGAAAATTTGACATGTCGTCAACTAAAAGAATAGATCCGGATCGGGGTTGTCTAATTAACCCAAGCCGTTTGGTGTAATCTATGTTGACGGGTTTAATGGCTCTGTTAGCCAACTAAAGTCCTAAAACAAAGAAAAGAAATAAACTACTTAATTATAAAACTATAATAATATATACACATTAATCTAATTATTTACAAATGTATTAAACAGAAAGGTAGATATGAACATGTCATTTATGAAAAAAATAATTACAGGTTGCAAGTTTTAGTGAAATCCTTGCAAAATCAATGTTTTGTAATTGTTCTAAAAAGTAGATAAAGAAAGCACATATTTTTGTATTTTTTGTTTGTAATCACATATCTAAGAATCATAAGTAAAAAATTATTTGAAACAAATATAGAGTGATGGTCAAAGCCAATCAAATAACATTCATGTTTGACTAATAACTAAAGTGACGAAAATTAGAAGCAAATAAAGCTAACCTGTTACTAGTTTCTTAAAGTGTCTATGCCTCTGTACAATCCAAAACTCGAGTTGTCTCTCCTGTGAAAGAAATCAGCAGCAGGCTCGTATTAATGTCTCCTATTTAAATTCAAGATGTCTATTTACATATAGGATATAAAAACAAAATAGTAGACATGTATGATCCAGTGATCTTATAATTATGAATGATTACAATAAGAAAAATCTTTATGTGAAGCATTCATTTTATCCATCAATTAAACATCAGGAATAAATCATGATATTATAATTGATATAACAATCACAGTCATAGAATATGGAACAACAAGTTATAGACAAGATTTCAAAGCATTCAATGAAATGGAATATCATATGCTAAAGAGGAAAAAGCTGCGTAACATATCAATATTTCATAATAAAAAGGTAAAACATATATGGAACAATTTTCACATTGGTCTAAATCCAAATGAGGATCCATTGTCCATATAGTTATGAAAGTCACATGCCTATAATCTATTCCAGCCAAGATTTCTATTGCTTACAAAATGAACAGTATTTAATGTGACTTAAGATCACATTCTCCTATCTCACAGGATAGGATATGATCTCATAAAATAAAAAATATTACAAAAATAGTGGGCTATGAGCCACTTATAACATAGTCAATTTTAATCAAAGATTGATCAAAGTTTTTACAAAACAAATAGAGAAGAAACTACTAATCATTTAGATGCATAATCGAATATGTTTCCTCCAGATGATCAACAACAGGATCTACTATTTTTAATTTCTAATTTTTATTTAAAAAGAGACTTGGCTACAGAATTGAAGATTCTGTAGCCAGTCTTAGTTTAGTAAACAAAATCAAATTCCAAATCGATTTATTTCGAAATAGATAACATGAATGTTGGTTGTGGAGCCTGATTATCTTCCTGATTCAGAGGTCTTTTACTTTTAGCCATGTTTATACCCCATGAAGTATTTACACCCCATAAGTATGTACACTCTTCCATGTGGGGGAGTGCAGAGGGGGGGTACCCCCTCTACGGGGTCTAGGGGGGGCTATCACCCTGGTTGGGGGGTCTGGGGGAAAGTGGGCCCCCAACGGGGGTTCGTGGGTAGCGTCCCCCGAAGGAAAAATTGCCTTGTAAATGTATATTGTAATTTCATTGTAAATATGGACTATTCATTATAAGGTCGTAGATCTAACGATAGAGATTATGTTAGTGTTTTTTTCCCTAGAAGGCAACTCTCTTTTATGAGGGAAATGTATTGCAGCTATGGTTGATGGTGAATATTGTATTCTGAGATAGGAGACTGTGAGAGAAAGAAGAGGAAGTTACATCGGGTTTGTTGTAGGCTGTATCCCTTCATATGCTGGATAATAATAAAGGAAGGACCTGGCAATTTCTCTGGTGGACGTAGCCCACATTGGGTGAACCATGTAAATATGTGCCTCTATTGTATTGTGTATCTTATTTGTTTTGTTTCCACATTTGTTTTATTTTATTGCTCTACGGTCCTGTTTTTCTAACAACTGGTATCAGAACGAAAGGTAACTAGCAAGAAAAGAGGGTTCCTGGTTCGAGTGGGAGCAATGTCGGAAGATGGAAAGTTTAGGGTCGAGAAATTTAACGACCAAAACTACCAGTTATGGAAGATGCAGATGGAATACTATTTATATCATAAGGATATATTACTACCATTGGGAGAAATAACAAAGAAGCCAGTGGCTACGAAGGATGAAGAATGGGAGATTCTTGACATAAAGGCTCTAGGAACGATACAACTGAGCCTGGCAGCGTCGATGGCTTTCAATGTTTCCAAAGAAAATAAAAGGAAGGGTTTGATGGATGCATTGGCCAAATTGTATGAAAAACCCTCGGCATCCAATAAGGTATTTCTAATGAAGAGATTATTTAATATGAAGATGTCGTAAGGTGGGTCTGTGCAGATAATTTAAATGATTTTAATACGGTTACTAATCAACTAAGTTCTGTAAAAGTGGACTTTGATGATGAGGTCATGGATCTTCTAATCTTGTTCTCATTGCCAAAAAGATGGAACGACTTGGTCATGGCTGTAAGTAACTCTATCTCTGGTTCAAATACTTTAATATTTGATGATGTTGTTGGTGTTATCCTTAGTGAGGAAATG
>SNQJ01S0041218.1:0-12530 GCA_010110895.2 Picea sitchensis | reverse complement strand
TATCTTCTTTGTTTTGTTTCCGCATTTGTTTTATTTTATTGCTCCATGGTCCTATTTTTCTAACAAGGAATTAAACAAGAGAAAACATTGTTTTACCATTTTAAAAATTGACTAAAGATGGGTCAGGTAGTTCAGAATTTACTATCGCCTTGACACATGTTGCATTTTTTATTACTATGTTTCCTGATCTCTTGATGAGTTTAGATTTCCTCTCTGCTTGCACCTTGAGGATGATATTTTCTTGTTTCAATGATTCATTCTGAGAAGGAAGTGTTTTAATTTGGGCCTTAAGAATGGGCATGTTGGTGTAATATCTCTCGATCCAATGGAAACAAACATCACACTATACAGGAGGAATGGGAGGTCGATAAAGTGCATAGTCAAACATGAATGTATCAACCTTACCTATTATTTTCCTTTTATCATGCCTAATACCAGTGAACCCCTCCTTATCTTTGAGGAACGGTGGCAAATTTGTCACAAAGTCATAAGGTTCAGTAGGAACAATAACTTTCTTCCTGTAACCTTGACAATCTGGATCTTCCAAAAATAGAAAATTTTCTATCTCAGGATCTGAGACCTCATCTACCTCGATCGGGCCGATCGATCTCAGATGAGCATCGTTTTGGTTCCTTAATTTCCTTGAAATTAGACAAACTTCCTTTTTGTTCTTGAACCCTAAGTATCTGCAGTTCTTTTTCGTTGTTTTACAAGGTTTCTCAACATTTGGCTTCACAATAATGATCGATCTAGCATCAATATTAAACATAAGAGGGTGAATTACCCCCAATTCAACATTCTCTTGCTCAGGAAATTCTGCAGATGAAGGCTTACTTGGCATTGTTGTGTCTAGAGGGTTTATGTTAAGAGAGTCTAGTCCATTGATTGAAATACCAAGATGGTTTTCAATCTGTGACTCGTCTAAGTTAGGGTTAATTGTAGGAAAATTCTGAGAAAAACCATTCCTTATCAAAAAATTATCCCAACAGTCACCCATGGTCGACGAGTGATGAATCAACAAAATCTTAATCAATTCGTGATGGAACAGACTTGAATCAACACTTTGTCTCTTATATATTTTGGACATTTTATAGAGACTTCTCAACAAATAAAATGGCATGTCTAATTTAAAACCAATGAAATGCATGAGTAAGTGGATGTGGTAGAGGAAGAACAATCTGTATATCCCTTCACAGGTCATGAATTGTTTAAGAATCAACAATAAGCTATGCCACCTAGGTTTAACCAGGGAAATGGAAATACCTTTTTCACAACAATTGATCTTTCGGGATGTCATAAACAAGCTCCATGATACTCCTTTCATTTGGGTGTTTTTGAACCATTTTCACCCTTCGATGGAATCCCTATTCCTTCACTTACAAACCCCTTGGTTAACTCTAATTGTGAGTCCCCAATTTTTTCTCTGCAACCATCGAAGGTCTACGCGAAAGCCTGCGCCACCTGAAGGTTATAGCCTTCAAATATTTTAAGGAAGACATCCCATCCTTGGCTTTTTAAGTCCTCAATTGCATCTTCGTGAGAGAGTAAAGCCTGGCACCTATTCAGCTCCAAGAGAATGACAGGAGCCATGAAAAATGCAACTAGAATGTAACAGGGATAAGTCAAAATAGTTTTAGGTTTGAATGGTAGGAGCAACAGGAACAAATTCGAATGGATAGTGGAGAAATGACCATAACAAATCATGGGTGTTATCATAGAACAGGTAGTGGGAGTAAACACCAAGGGTTTGATCATAAATTCTTTACCATTCCTTGTAATGAGAGCTAGACATACAGAGTACCGAAACCCTATGTATGCAATGAATGGATCATTAATACATTAAGCTAGCGAGGTTAGGTAAGGATGCGAGTACAACATGCATGTATTCATTTGAATGTCTGTTTATATGACCCTTAAATTCGCAAGAGGAATAACCAATGTATCAAAGTCTCTTAATAAATTGAATACAAACTATCAAACCATACAATAACTAGATTAAAACCCAAAAACATCTAAAATAGGTCATTCAAACATTAGATTTAGATCTCATGTAAGCATGGTGACCTTCAAAAGGATGCATTCTAAGGCATATAAATTATAACACCAGGCTAGGTTTTATGTTTGATTCATGCTTACAGTCATGAATAAAACATAAAACAAAATGAAAGCACAGACAATAAGAAATTAATCAAAATATTTATTAACCGAATAATTATCTCAAAATTCTCAAAAATGTTTACGAAGTCGAGGTGCAGGCAGCTATAGAAAATGCAATTTCTTGTTTAAATATCAAAATCATGTGGGGTTTCCAACAATGGTGACATACTGGGTGAAGAAGTTATCTTTGCATCACCAGAAAATTCATATTAGGACAGATAAAAATGATTGAAAAATTAAAGAACAATCGACAACAAGTCAAGCATTCCTATCAAAACTCAGAAAATCACATAGTCTAGCATGAGATGTGTTTCTTTCCAAGTGAAATCTGGTGTCAAGTTTTGATTATGAGTGAGATGACGTTTAGGAAACTGACTCCAATACTATTGACAGGGTCGCTGCTGCCAGCATGCATCCATAGCCTCGATAGGGATGTCATTTAACCCACTCTAACACCTCTACCCTGTCTAAGAGTTATCCATTCAATATGAAGGACATTTTTACGATAAATTCCAAAAGTCATACCTGATAATTTTCTTAAAACCAAAATTGCTTCGCTGCCAGCAGGCCTGTTCAATACCCCGACAAAGTTGCCTTGGAATCATGCATGTATTTACCCGCTACCATCAAACTTGTTCAGTATCTCGGTGGATTTACAGACACTTCCCACACTTTGTAGTGCTTTCAAATCTCTAGAATTTATTTACAATTTGACATAAACTTTATGATATTCAAGAGAGCGGGGTGATGCTGAAAATTTCAGATTTTGAAAAACTTGATCTTTTCCAATTTAATTTCTTGTTTGACGACCTCCATCATGATCCAAACTCTTAGTTTTATGTTAAGAAAAAACTCTCGAGGACATGAAGACATACTTGAGTTGTTTTCTCTAAAAACATGGACATCATTAAGAGTTTTAATAATGATTGTATCTTCTTGTGATTATAAAGAGAAACCAGGAACACTATTTTGAACAAAAAATTTCTTCTGCTAATCTGAGTTTTAGCAATTTATAGTATTGGTTCTTTGAAATGATATCGACTGTTTCTTTAGGATAAGACTTCTGATTTTCCTTCCATAAATGAAATGGTGACTTAGAAATAATTTATTCAGAAATAAATGAAAACAAGCAAAATGAAAAGAACCAAAATTGAAAAATGGAAAAGGGAATTAAAACATAAAAATATGTACAAAGAGGTGCATCTGGAGTCATCAAGAGAAATATATTTTGAGATCTTATCCATTCACTGGGAAAGTGTCTGGTTGTCCCTCCAAATTGTGTAGATGGAAAGAGATGGGACCTAATTTTCCAGAAATTACAAACAGTCCCAACCATAGATTCTGGAAGTTGGTGTGTTCCCCCTTTCCCTCGTGATCTTTGTCCCACTTGAGAACCAAATCTCTGACATCAAAATTCCTATATGAAGAAGAATTTGAATCAAACCATCGTTTTATAATTTGTTGGTGTTGATCCAATTTATGCTTTTCTCTTTCTCTTACTTCCTCCAGTTTTAACAAGGCATTAATTCGACTTTCGAGGGGAGGGAATTCCTCCTCTTGAACGCTCTTTAATAGTTGCAGAGAAGGAAGCAGAACATGTGGTGGGAGAATTGCTTCTCTTCCGTAGACGAGAAAGAAAGGGTAATTACCAACAGAGGCTTTTGGTGTCACCTTGTCAGCCCACAGTGTATTATATAGTGCATTGTGTCAGTTCTTATGATTCTTTGAAACTGTCCTCTTAATGATCTTGATTAAATTTTTGTTTGTTGATTCTGCTAGACCATTTCCTTGAGGGTAGTAGCTAGAAGAATATTTTAGTTTAATCCCTTTTTCCAAGGAAAAGACGTTCATATTGAGGGATGAAAAGTAGGAGGCATTATCAAAGACCAAACATTCGGGAATGATGAATTAGGTGATAATATGAGAATTGAGGAAAGATACTACCTGATTTGTATTTACCACTTTCAAAGCTACAGCTTCAGACCATCTGGTAAAATAATTCGTTGTTGTAATGATATACTTGTGTTGCTGTGAAGAAGAAGGGTTAATTGGTCCTATGATGTCAAGACCCCATTGCTAAAAAGGGGAATCTACAACGATAGGCTGCAAAGGAAATGCTTCCTTTTCACCCATCCTGCAACCTTTTGGAAGATTATACATTTAAGACATAGCGTGTGGGCATATTTAAACAAAGTGGGCCAATAGTACCCCTCCATTAACACTTTGTGAGAAGTGGTGTCTCCGTCGAAGTGACCACCAGATTCACCTACTTGAATTTCAGATAGTACTTTTTCTGATTCTTCCTTTTCTAAACAATGCATAAGAACACTGCCAAAATTCTTTCGAAATAATACATCATTTATTAACTGGAAAGATGTAGATTTTAGCATGAGTGCTCTTATGTTTTTAGGATCAAGTTAGCGAGGATAAGATCCATGTGTCAAATTAAATTTAACGTTCTCATACCAGGAATTGGTAGCAACTTGTGCACAACTGATTTGTTTCTTGTTATGATGATTTACAGTTAAGGTGTTCATTTGACATTCTTGTTCTTGAACCAAATCAACCACTAGTTTACATAGGCCTTGACCCCTAACAATGTGAGCAAGGGTAATTTCTAGGTCATACTCTTGTAATGATGTCATCCAATTTTCCCTTTTCTCACCCAATTCTTTTTGTACTAACAGGTTTCTTACAGCTGGGTAAGGAACAATAACCTTGGTTCTGGATTTCAGCGGGTATGACCGGAAGTGTTTTACTGCTTTAAAAACATCATATTCATGTTGATCTACTGCTGGGTAATTAAGCTCTTCTCTTTTGAAGGCTAAGCTCATGAAGGTAATGGGTATTTCATTGTTTTCAGTTTTTTTCTGTGTTAACACAGTAGCATAAGATCGGTCAGATGCAAAAGTGTAAAGAGTGAAATCCTGAGAAAAATCGGGACTCATCAAGGAAGGAGCTTCTACTATTGCCTTTCTAATGGAGTCAAAATCTTGACTTTCTTGTGGTCCCCAATGGTACTAAACATTTTTTTTAATTAAATTCTATAATGGTATTAGCATTTTCGAGAAAATTGGGACAAATATTCTGACGAAATTAATCTTTCCCAAGAAGGACTGCATGGCTTTTTTGGAAGAGGGAGGGGAGAGTTTAGAAATAGCTTGGTTTCTTTCAGGGTCGATAATAATTCCGTCTTTAGACACTACAAACCCAAGTAGTTTTCCTTGTTCTACTCCAAAGACTGATTTCTTAGGGTTGAGGGATATGCCATACTTGCAACATCGTTCTAGGACAACCCTGAGGTGAGACAAGTGATCTTTCTTGTTTTTAGATAAGACGATCACGTCATCAAGATAGACTACCACTGATTGGCTTATGAGGCCACTGAAAGAAATGTCCATTGCTCTCTGAAAAGTGGCACCAGTGTTAATTAGTACAAAAGGTATTTTCCTGTAGGCATAAGTGCCCCATAGGGTGCGAAAGGTGGTTTTAAGCTGATCTAAGGGAGACATTAGGACCTGGTTGTATCCCAAAAAGCCATCTAACAAAGATAGTCTTTCAGAACCAAATACCTATTGTAGAATTTGTTCCATTGGAGGAACTGTTATAGTGATATTTTCCTCACCATTTCTATCTTGCACAGAGGGCCCTTTTCAATTTCCCTATCCAGACTTGTCATCCCTTTTTTGATGAATCCAGAGCCAAAAATATTTTTTTTTCCACATATACACTCCCTATCATTTATTCAAGATGCGTATACACTGGCTACTCCACTACAGCCCACGTACATCGAGATTTGTTCCAGAAAATACAAAAATGAGGTTGGGTTTCCATGTCACGAAAGAATATTTCTGATCCTTGGCCTTCCACATACTGGAAACGTTTCGACTCGGCCCTTTAGTTGCATTCTGAAGGCTATAAAAGAATAATTTCAAGATATGGAAAAGAGGAGAAAGCATTCAACTTTGAGAGAAAAGTTACTCTGGAGAAATTACTTCATATTGAGTCTGCATCCCTTTGTCCCTCAAGTTTGAACACAATGTTCAGCCCCCAACCTCTTTCCCTATTGTTGAGAGAACCTCATTGACTCTCTCTTGCAAGCTTTCCTTTGGTGGAGGATTGAAGTGGTGGAGGCCCAGTTGGAAGGAACTTGGTTTCTTGGTTTCAAACCATGTTGACACAGAAGTCTGTAATGTTGTCACTTCTACTGATCAATTATTAATAAAAATACTCCTTTCCCATCCTATTGATATATTTCAAATGTATGATTATCATCCATGGGAATGTTTGTAATGTTTATTGATGGATTATTCTATATAATGTGCTAACCCCTTTATATCATCATTATATATTTTCTCTGCTTGTTTGTTAAGAACTTATTGCAGGTATAAATTTTTGGTTCGAAGTGCTCAACGGAGGAACACCATCAAATGTTGGATCGAGGTACACCTCTTTCTTATCTTGCACATTAGTTTATATAGCATATGTTGGAATTGAGTTGATTTCTGCAGTCATACCTATCTGTTGTGGTTTACCCTTGGCCATTGAGAGTTTTTCCCTCGTAACCGAATTTGCGACTCTACTGGGGATAACTATTCCTTCTAAGGGTTGAAGTACTTTTTCTTCTTGCATTGCTCTTTTTCCTTTATGTTTCTTTTCGAATCACTACTTGACAGATTCTGTTCACTCCAGGTCTGAGTTTTCATCCTTCTTTCCTTTGCCTGGCCTTTTTTTAAATCATATACACTCCTTTTTCCCAGACAGTCGCGTATACATGCTTGTTGTCTTACTGCAAGATGCGTATATATGCTTGTTTCTCCTGAACAATTGTGTATACTAGTTCCCTTTGCTTGTTTTCTTGGTTTAGTGATTGTTGGGTGAGTTTTGAGGATTTTTGGGCCTTCTTAGACCTCTGTAGTGCCTATTGAGTTTCTCTAGGTTGACAAGAAACCTGTTGGGAGTTGAATTTTTGGGCGTAGTCTTTCTCTTTGGTTTTCATCCTTGTTTTCCTTGAACCCTGGGCTGTTTGCTTGGATGTTTGGTATTCTTCCTGAGTTATTTCATTGATACATAGTAGAAATTATATATCAGGTTTCTTTACAGTCCATGCATTTTCTCTTTAATATATTTAAAATAAAATAAAAATAGGCATTTTGCATTGGTTAACATTTTTGCCTTTGAGCCCTTAGCATTAGCTGAGTTCATTTAGCGAAAGAATGCATTTTACTTCTGAATTGCAGAGTTGAAATTGGAAATTGCACTACTTTTATTAGCATATCATTCATTGAAAAGTTAAATATAGACTTTGCATTGTATTCATATCCATTTTATTGTAGAGTCATAACATCATGAGTTTCGATTCCATACCTTTTTGAGTAATCATGGCCAATAAAATTTACGCTTTAAGCTAAAAATGATTAGTCACAATTTTATTTTTTAGGGTGCACAAACTAGTCTAGGATTTATTGCCTTGGAATAGGATTTTGTGAGTAAACTTCTCCAAGGAAATTAAATCAACATATGTGTCTAAGACGGGGAGTTGATACGTCCACTGTATAATTGGTAATATCAGGAGGCTCTGCTCACACTAGAGTTAATCACGAGGTCACGCAGAGTTAGTTGAAGGGATAACCCCTGGATACTCACCTAGTGTCAGAGATATTTCTATGGATTTATTCATATTTGGGGATCTTTCTAGTACCCATACCTCTATGAGAGGTGCTTCTTTCAAGGTTTTGGGCTTTGATACCCTGCCCATACGCTGATCTGGACTTATGACTGATCGCCTGTGCATAAGTTATATAGTAGTTTATTAGTTTCTTGACTTAGGTATCTCATAGGTTACTTGCAGGGGTTATTATGCTTGTACCTTGGGTTAGATAGGGGTTGGACAACACACAACCTTTATGGAGGATTACCTCTCCAGGGGGATCTGACCGACTAGTTGTTAAGCCCACGAGGGCCCCTATAACTGATTATGTTACCTCCAAACTTTAGTGGGTAGTCTCAAGTCCCTCTTGGACGAGACATACCTTCTTTAGCGAGGGAGGCCACTCAACCACTTTAGCCTGTTTGCATGCATATTGGTCATTTGACTTTTTGGTATGCTCTTTGACTACTAATTGACCTTAGAAGTCTACTTTGGGTTTCATCATTATGGACAGTGGAGTTTATTTTTCTCCCTCATTCACTGCTACCCACCCCATGATACCTGCTAATTTCATGGGGACAAACTCTTTTGATTTTTACAATGGTATGCAGAACTACAATGCTCAGTCCACACCTTGGATCTCTAGCCATTTTTCTGTTGATATGCCTTCCCTCGTGCAACCCTCTCCCTGGCCCAAATATATGAATCCTAGCATTGGACCCGCGGGCACCATGGCTTTGATGCCTACTTCTTTGTTTGATATGAGTCGTGTCCCCATGGGAGGTTGGAACCTTCCCACCTATGGATCCAATACTATCTATGCTCTTTCAGGAGCCAGTAATGACATGGGTGCTTATCCTACTTATTACACCCCATCCATGTATCTTTCGTCTACCATGTCAGTTCCTTCGAACATGTTTTCCATGACAGGTCCTCAAGTACCCCCAGGTCTTTCATATGGGGAGAATCAGTTTTACGGTTCGGGCTACCCTCTTTATGGGACCCCTTCACAAGGGGAAACCTATATCCTCACTCAAATAATCCTTATCCTACCTTGGTATCATCACAGACCTCAGTGACAATTCCCATCCAAACATCTTCGGACTATTTTGGCATGAACTAACACTATTCTAGGTCAGGGTAGGGGGTATACCAAGATCCTACCTGGCTTGCAATTTTTCAGAATCAATATTTCCTCGGACCGTGGAATCAAATGCCACAATATATCACCATCCCAATCACTATCATTCATACTGGTGCTCCATCATCAACCTCTGCCAGTCATGTGGGAGATGGGTTGACTCTTTCTACAAATTATGTCAACAGCTTGCCCCCAACCTCTACCAATTATGTTGGGGACACCATTATTTTTACCCCAAATCATAGCCATGTCACGTCTCCCACCTCTATTCATCATACAGGAGGCGACTCTCTTTCCCCTACTAGTTACATCGAGAAGACTAGATGTCTCATACATAAACCAAAATTCCTTTGCAGGACTTGCAAAGGAAGTCACCTTACTCGTTTGTGCCCAGTTACTGCCGGAATACCAGAAGTGTGGGGCTCTCTCAAAATAATTTTGGATTCTGAAGCCTCCATGATTTCTCCTCACAACACTTCTCCTTTTATTATCTTGATGGTTCCATCGATGCAATTTTCTCTCGACCCCACCCCCTTTGTTGAGGTGGATGCGTCTCTTGCCCCCGTTACTATGCATCATCTTCAACCTATAATTGAAGAAGTGGCCACACCAATATCTTCTCAACCCTACTCTCCCAGAAGAGAATGATGCACCTTTCAGTCATGTCATCAACATTTCAAATCCTCCCCCTTCTGAACGAGAGACATCTATTATTTCCTAGAACATTCTTCCTCCAAGTCCCGACGAATTTCCCTTCGATTGGAACGATCTAATGGGTCATACCATTCCCTCACCTATGTATTTTCCATTAAGATACATTATCCAAACCATCACAGAGACTATATCCTCTGTTAGCACCTTCTCCTCTTGACTTGGAGAGCTTTGGGTTTTCCCAAGCTTTTGTCAACTATCTGTGAGATACTGACTTTCTGCAAAAGATTGAGACGGGAGCCTTGGCCTCCCCCTTTACATGTTGATTAAGCCATAAAAATGAGTCTTAATTAAGTTCTTTTCTGACTCGTCTAAAAAACTGAAAAGATTGCTGAGTGATTTGTCCCTTTCACACTCGTTAAAATTGGATTTGAAAGTTCATGAGTATTAGTTAATCTTTTTTCTGACTCGTTATAAAAAATAGAAAATACTGCTGAGTGAACTTGTCTATTTCACACTCGTAAATTGGATTTGAAAATACATCTATTTGGCACAAGTTTACCCCTTTTTCACACCAAGTAGACTAAAAGACATAAAAAAGGACATTTTTTGGTGTTAAGTTGTGATTGCATCTCATGCCATCACTTGCAGTATTGAGCCTTTAGTCGGTGCTCGCTTTGCGTTATAAACCATTTCCTAAGCAGTTTTTGCATCCTCAACCAATTAGAGCCTTGTTTATATCCTTCGCAATTTGATACCCTATACCCTGGAGGGAACATCACCCTGAGTGTCCATCTCCTGCATGCATTTTTCCCCCTGCAGTGAGCATAGGTACATTCCACTGCTAGAACTAGTTTTTCTTACTTGTGACATTCGTTCCCTCCTCTGTATCATATAATTCATTTGTTATGAAAAAACAAAAAAATATGGGCGGGAAGGGAGTACTATATTTTAATTGGCAGCAGTCGTGTCCCCTTTGAACCTAGCGCAAAGTTATTGAGTCCTTTCATTATCATAATTTTGGGTTTAGCATGGCCTTAGGAAGATGATCTAGTTACAAAGTTTTCTCTATTGACTGGTTACTCTTCCAGTCCCTATAAAGAACATTATTGATGCCTCCTGCATCTAATAATCACATCATTGAGTCTATGCTACTAGAGTCCACCATGTCTCATGCTCTTGTTCAAAGGAAGTCTATCAACCTACGTTGACCACTCCTCAGAAATATTGACTATGCATGTCGACCATACCCTCAGTTTGTCTCAGAATCACATGATACTATGGTCTTATTATGCACCCTGGCCCTACTTTCATCATTGGTAGGTTACCTTGAACCCAAAAATCGACACTTCATCATTGGTCATTGACTGGGTAGTTTCCCTTGTGTTTGACGACAAGACATCTATTCACACTTTGGGATTCGTGCAGTGTCTTGGTTTCCATTAGCCTTATTGGTGGTTTCCTCGCCCTTGTCAACAGTTTTCATCATTGGATGCTATTCAGAGGGTTGTTTTCGTATACCGCTTGCAATTGGTACACATGAAATATGCACAAGGTCATTGGTTCATGAACATGTGCTTTGTCCGATCTGACCAAATCATGAATCTCCTGCTTTGTTCCTTGTACTGACCGATGAGAGATGCCTTAATTCTCTCCTTTTAGCCGGTCTCTTTCCATTGAATTCAACTCATTTATTTTGGATATGGGACCTAGAGTTTCATGAGTGCCTTGAGGCTTGTAGTCATTAGTGGCAGACTCTCTCGCCATTGACAAATGGGAATACATCAGTGTCTCTTGATCAATGGATTTCTAAAGTGTTTGACACCAACTCCTTTATTTGCACTTGTAGAAATGTACTCGGTTCTTTGATACATACTTTCATTATTGGTAGGTTGTCTTGCATTTGTTAATGATATACCTCAATGATCGGTAATCAAATGATGTCTCATCATGTTCAACCTCAACTCCTTTTCTCACATGATATAGACTTGTACCTTGGCGGATTGTGTAGAACACTTGAAGACATCACTATGTGGTCACATCTTTCTTGAGTTGTTTCTTCTCTTTCATTGGACCAACACCTGTTCGAATTTAGTGATCATGGGAGATCCGATTGTACATCATGGTATATAGATATCTTCAGATTGATTCTGAGACTGGTTTCACTGGGCCTTGTTCGTGACTATGATAGCTTTTGGCATACAACCGCATTCGTATTTTCCTATTCATGGCCATGAAAACTTGTTTGGTATATTTTCCACATGGATCTGCATTGTATTCTTAGTAGCCATGTATGCAAAGTCAGTACATAATGTGTTAAGCAATTGAGTTCATCCATTTGGTTCTCTACCACTCCACTTCTGGGTTATTTATAATGTATTTAGGCCATCACAGATACTCCTATGATCTCACACATTAGGGGGCATCTGTTATAGCGATATTGGCCTCACCATTGCTATCTTGCATAGAGGGCCTTTTTCCATTTCCATATGTAGACTTGTCATCCTTTTTTTGTTGAATCCAGATCCAAAAATATACATTTTTCCACATATATGCTCCCTATAATTTACTCAATATGCGTATACACTGGCTGCTCCACTATAGCTCGTGTACATTGGTATTTGTGACAAAAAATACAAAAAATGAGGTTGGGTTTCCATGTTAGGACAGAAGATATCTAATCCTTGGCCTTCCACATACTGGAAATGTTTTGACTCAGCCCTTCAGTTGCATTCTGAAGGCTATAAAAGAAAAAATTTGAGCTATGGAAAATAGGACAAAGCATTCAACTTTGAGAGAAAAGTTACTCTGGAGAAATTACTTCATATTGAGTCTGCATCCATTTGTCCCTCAAGTCTGAACACAATGTTCATCCCCCAAGATCTTTCCCTATTGTTGAGAGAACCTCATTGACTCTCTCTTATGAGCTTG
>SNQJ01S0041217.1:155680-174931 GCA_010110895.2 Picea sitchensis | reverse complement strand
AGATAAGGTGCAATCCTACAAACAGGTCAACCCAATGCCCGGACAAGGGGAATGGGATAGATGAGCGAGAGATAAGATGAAACAATGGTGCTATGATAGGAGCGGACGATGACTTTTCATAAATTCCCCCAGTGGCAAACCAAGGCCTATGGGCATAGGCTTGCTAGGGCACCTTGTCAATCTCCCCAAGCATGGTCAAGTGGGCTAATATAAGATCTAAGCAGTTGTTAGAGATAAAAGGAATCAGATGCATATATTTAAAGGTTTCAATGATCAAAAGTGACACATACTATGATACCTGGAGCAATTACCTCATGGAGCAAGAACCTCTTCTGATACAAGACCAAGTCGATGGTGATGGATGCTGCTGTTGTTGACAAGACAAAGCTGATGGAAGAAGAAAAGGATGGTCCCTCCGAGCCATGCTCAGGTCAATCTTGCTCTCGGTACTCCATGTCTAGGACCTGTGGGCCTTGAGACATGATCTCCTAGTTATCCTTAAAAAACGGGGATACCAGTGATGAAATCCATAGATATTCTTTCCCATTTGTGCTCTCGAATGGGAAGTGGATGTAGTAATCCTGTTGGGTGAGTGTGTTCATCTTTGTTGGCTTGGAAAGTGTTGCACTCCTTGATGTGGCTCATCACATCTTCCTTCAAACCCTTCCAAGCAAATCTCTCTCAGACTTGTTTGTATGTCTTGATGAATCCTTGATTCCCTGCTACTGGTGAATCATGGCATGCTTGTAATACCTTGGCCTTAAAGGCTGATTCGGGAACCAAGAAAATTCGGCCCTTGTAGTAAATGATATCATCCATGATTATGAAATTGTCATCTTGCACCTGTCCATCCATCACTTCACACACAAATTTGTTCTTTGAATATTCCACCAATAGGTGGGTGTTCCAATCCACTGAGCTATCGGTCATGGCATAAACTGATGGTCTTCTGGAAAAGACATCTGCTACCACGTTATTTTTCCCTTTGACAAATTCTATGCTAAAGTCATAAGCTTGGATTTTGTTCACCCACTTCTGTTGCCTTTCATTCAAGTCCTTCTGATCTAGGAAGTACTTGAGGCTATTGTGATCTGTCCTCATGATGAATTTTTCCCCAACTAGATACTTCCTGAACTTAGCCAATGCATGCATGATGGCTAGCATCTCTTTGTCATAGATGGTGTAGAGGAGTTTAGGACCTCTCAATTTTCGTCTTTCATAGACAACAAGATGCTTGTTCTGCATGATACTGCTCCAATGTCTTCCCCTGAGGCATCACACTCTACTGTGAAGGGTTGTGCGAAATCTGGTAAGGCCAATACTGGACATGAACTCATCACTTTCTTCATTTTTTCAAAGGTGGACTGTGCTTCTAGGCTCCACTTGAATGCCCCCTTCTTGGTCAGATCGGTCAAAGGTGCGCAAAGTTGAGAAAAACCTTTGACAAATCTCCTGTAATAGAAACAGATGCCCAAAAACCCCTTCAATTCTGTGAGTGTCCTAGGTGTGGGCCAATCAAGTATAGCTTGTACTTTTTCCTAGTGTACCTATACCCCCTTCACTCCAATGATGTGTCCTAGATAAAGGACCTTTGTCATCCCAAATTCACACTTGGATTCCTTAGCATATAAAGATTTCTCCTCCATGATAGCCAAAATCTGTCCCACATGCGGAAGGTGCTCCTCCCAAGTTTTTCTATAGATCAATAAATCATCAAAGAAGTCTAATAAGAACTTCCTTAGCTGCTTGTTGAACAAATTATTCATGCATGATTGGAAGGTGGCTGGTGCATTCGTCAGCCCAAAAGGCATGACCAAAAACTCATAGTGTCCATAGTGACACCGGAAAGCAGTCTTGGAGATATCTTGCTCCCTCATTTTTATCTGATGATAGCCAGAGCGCAAGTCAATCTTTGTGAAATATACTGCCCCATGGAGCTCATCCAATAGCTCATCAATCCGTGGAATGGGGTATCTGTTTTTTATTGTCTTTTTGTTTAGAGCCCTGTAGTCAATGCACATGCGCATTGTCCCATCTTTCTTTTTCACCAACACTACTGAAGATGCAAAGGGACTGGAACTTGGCCTAATGTGGCCCATATCCAACAACTCCTTAATTGCCTTTTCAATTTCGTCCTTGTATTTCTTGGGGTGCCTGTAGGGAGTGGCGATGACAGGTTTCGCACCCTCCTCCAACTCTATGATGTGCTCAAACCCCCTATCTGGCGGTGCCCCTGGTGGTATAGGCTCAAAGACCTTGCTGTGCCTATCCATGATTTTCTTGATCTCGGGTGAGTAGTTTGTTTCTCCCTTCTTGTCTACCCCGACTGATATTTTACATTCTGCTGCATAAACGATGTCTTCCCTCCTAAAGATGGCCTCCATGCGTTTTGTTGTGACCACCCTCGATGTGTTTCCTGTCATACCCCTGAGAACCACCTTTTTCCCATTTTCTTTTGTGAAAGACATTTCCATGGTTTTATAATTTGTGGTGATTGGCCCTAATGTACTAAGCCACTGTACTCCAAGGATGATATTGGTGTCTGGAAGGTCCATAACATAGAAATCCTATGCCAAATCATGCCTTCCCAAAGTAAGTTTCATTCCTGGAATGTACCTGTCACAGGGCATGGTGCGCCCCCCTGCTACCTCCACACGAAATCCCTCAAACTCAACTGTCGGTATATGCCTTCTTTGCAGTAGGGCTGAGTCAATGAAGTTGTGTGAGGCACCTCCATCAATGAGAATTGAGACCTTCTGCCCTTGTAGCACTCCCCTCATCCTGAAGGTGTTGAATTTAGGTGCCCCGCTGATGGATGCAATTGTCACCTTCTCATCTGTTGTAAGGCCATGACTTTCATCTTCCTCTTCTACCTATCCTGGGTTTTCGGCCTCCATGTTCTGTAGGTGGCCGAAATCTTCATCCTCCTCATCATCTGAAATCACCTCAATGTAGTGGAATTTTCCCTACCCATGCACTTGTGTGTTGGGTCCCATGGTTCCTTGCAGGTGAAGCACAACTGCTTCCTCCTCAATTCCCTCCTAGCGGGCTCATCCATCCTACCCCTTCCTCGGTCAAACCCCCTTGGGTCTCTCCCTCCTTGGTTCATAGGAGGTCTTTGGTATCTACCCCCTTGATTAGGAGGTCTAGGGGTGAATCTCATCTTTGTTGTTGACCCTAAGTCCCTGGTCTTCCAAATGGCATCATGCAAGTTGGTAGGCTTAAAAGCCTTGACCCAATCCCTGAAGGGTTCCATCAACCCTTCTGTGAAGAGCATCATAAGTCTCGCTTGAGACACATCCTATACCATCACTACTAGCCTCTAGAACTCTTCTATGTAAACCTCCGGTGATCTTGTCTATCTGAGCTGTGTGAGCTCCCTAAAAGGTAGCTCTGGGTCCCCCTGGTCAAATCTATCAATGAGCCTCTGTGTGAACTCTGTACAAGACGTAATCTGATTGTGACCCAATGTGGTCAACCCATGGTACCACCAATCATGAGCCTTGACATCCAAGTACATGGTGGCAAATTTGATGGCATCCATTTCCCTCATGGGGTTAAGTTGTAGGTAGGTATCCAACTTCTGCACCCATGCTTGTGTAGTTACCTTAGCAGATCCATCAAAATAAGGAATTTCTAGCTTGCCTTCCCTACGCTCCAATTCATAGTTGGGCCTTTGATACTGTTTCGGTTTACCCCAAAACTTGATCCCACAATACTGATCTAGCATGACTTGCCTTTGAAACCCTGCACTTAAGGCATGATACTCCTTGGCATACTGCTCAGAATTGTCCTCAATCTCATCTTCATAGTTGTGTTGTGGCTGATTATCCAAGAATGTAGGTAGATAGGGTCTAGGGGGTCTTACTGTGTGTTTTCCCCTAGGGTGCACCACCTCCATAGCTTTGTTCCTCAGTGTGATAACGGGGGCTATGCTCTTGTTGAGGTCTAGTCCCCCCATGAGATCCACTAGCTTCTCTGTTGGCATAAACCTCTGGACCCTTCCCTGCATGAGTCATCTGCATCAAGAGTTGCGCCAATCTCTCCTGGCTGTCATTCACTCTTTTCAAAGTTTCTGTCATTTCCACCTGTCCCCTGCGCACTGCTTCCTGGTTTTTCTGTAGATGATGCACAAGGGTGCTTTGTGTCATGTTTATGGAGTGTTGTAACTCCTTGGCGAAACCTGCCAGAATCTGTGGCTCACTGTCCTCACCTGACCCCTCCATTTCTGCCTCTATCTCACCTGTCTGCTTCCTGCGTCTGCCCATGTAAATGGCACTGAACTTTTGCATGCGCTAATCCCCACAAGATGGGAGGATCAACACTTTGATACCACTGTAATGTTCCTAAGCCAATTTTTTTTCTTGGAACACTAACTATTTACTGTTTGCTATGTTTGTTTATGTGTTTGCAAGTGTACTCATGAATATGTGCATTATGGATTACTTAATGTTGATTGAGCAATAGATCTGAAGCATATAATCATAACCAAGACAAGATATATAAAGAACGCCAGTAAAGAACCAATAATGTCAGATATGACCTTTATTTAGATAGTAAGGAGATCCTGTATACAAGAGAACTACAGATTTGGAAGAAAGCCCCAATAATATCAAAATGGGTTGCCAACTGATACAATAATAATCAATACAAAGATAAGTGCCTCCCAAAGGCTGTCTGAGAAGAGATCCAAGCCTCCAAAGGCCACCAACAAGCAAGCTAAGACTGAAGATAAGAAGTCCCCTTCAATGCTCTGCAAAACCCCTCCAACTGGTTGAGTTGTGTCCTGCTCTGGATGCTGCTAAACCCTCATGTTTCGGCCCTCCATTTTCTGAGCTCCAAATCCCTCCAAACTCTCCCGGAATGTAGATCGGGCTAATAGAAACCACCGGGCCAAGTCTCAAGCTGATCTGAGAAGTTCTGCTCCTCCAACTAGGCAAACCCTCAACTGGTTTGTGCCCTCCTGGTTTGATTAAGACAAGGAGAATTTGTTCTCCCCTCTAGGAGCCTCCAAATTCCACCAAAATCTACCAGAATGTAGATCGGGCCAATGCTACCAAGATGATGAATTCTCAAGTCAATCTATGAAGATCTAAGCCAATAAACACTGATAACCTCTTTCTGCAATGCACCCTTCTCTCCAATTCGTGCCAAGCTTCCAGAAATAAACTGCAAGGATAATCTCCTCCGGAATAGACCAAGAATGATGCTAGGGACCGTACAATGAGAACCCAGGTGCTTATTTTCCAAAATGCCTTCTCCTTCCTCCAGATCAAATCAATCTCTCCAAGGTGGTGCGTCGCCCTAGCTGAAAACCCCCTAGGTTGCGCACTAGCGTGGAATCTTCCTGTAGAACAAACCCTGCAACACTGTAGAATGGTGTGGGAGGATTATTTCACCTCCGGGACCAAGCCTGGATCAAGAAAGGTGGGATCTTTCACCACCAAGTTGATCTCTAGGGTTTTAGACTCAAAACCCTCAAAATTGATTGTGCTCAAGAGCTCCAATGCAAATAAGATAATAATCCAGAATTCCTTAGGAGTGCGCCCTTCCCTTTCCTTTATAGCTCCAGTCTATTCATCAGTTGAGTTAATTAACCCCTAGGGTTAACTCTTAATCTTAACTCACCTTTTCTTTTCTTTCATTGAGTTATCCTTTTCCACACAAAGTCAACTTAATAATAGAATGTTATGTCTTCTGGTTGACTTTGTCCCCAATATGCCTGAGACTATAATCTAGTGGGGATAGCTAGACTACTAAGTCTCTCCAAACCTCTTCATCAAGAGGTGGGGGACATTATAGTTTCCCAAGATATTTCTTGTGTTCTTGTGCATGGTATTTCTTCTTGTGATCTTGGTTATTGCAACACTTGTGTATGGTGTAGCTGCATTTGTTTATGGTTAAAGTAGATGTTAAATGAAATAAACCTCATGCTTGAGCCTAGCATAGTGAAAATTCAACACTAAGTCCACTATGGAAGGTAGGACTTGCTCCTCCTCCTGATCCAACATGGAAGGCTCGTAGAGTTTGAGATTCTTTGCATTCACTACTGAGTAAATGTGCATGTATGTGGGGGTAGGGTTAGTCTGTGGGTGTTATCTCCCACCTTCTCCAACATGTCAAAAGGTCCATACTACAAATCCTTGATCTTCTTACCAGGACCTTGTAGTCTTTCCCTATTCAGTTGTAACCAAACTCTGTCCCCCACTTTGTATGACTTCTTAGTTCTGTGTTGATCATGTCTGGTCTTGTAATTTTCCTGTGACTTCTTCAATATCTCCTGTACTTGCAAATGGATTTGCCTAATCTTCTCAACAAATTTATCTGCTCTCAATGCATCTCCTGTGAGGTCCTCCCTCAATCTTCCTTGCTTCGTATTGTAACCCCTCAAAGTTGCACCAAAGTCGTGTTGACTACTTTTGTCTGCCCATCTATCTATGGATGGAATGTTGTAGATCTCTTAAACTTAGTGTCCATCTTCTCCCACAATGTAGTCCAAAAGGTACTGAGAAATCTAGTATTCCTGTCTGAGATAATGCTCCTTGGTATCCCAAAGTGCACCCAGACCTGTTCAAAGAACATGTTTGTTTCTTCTTGTCCTTTGATAGTCTTTTCACAAGGCATGAGAATGCACATCTTGTTGAATCTGTCAACTACCACAAATAGATAGTCATGTCCCTTCCTAATTGTTGGTAAACCTCCCAGAAAATCCATGGAAATGTTTTCCCATTGTCAAGTGGCAACATGTAAGGGATGGTATAGTACCAACCTGATTCAATGGCTCTTCAGGTTCCTCCATTTCTGTATCCAGCTGCAACTCTTTAGATTGCTTAAATGCAACTTCTTCATGAAATGTTACATCCTTGCTTACCTCAATATGTCTTTGGCCCGTAACATAGATTCTGAAGGCCTTGGATGTTTCACTGTACCCAACAAAAATTCCTTTCTTCCCAGAAGGCTCCATCTTAGTTCTTTTCTCTTTCGGCACATGTATGTAAACTGGACATCTGGAAATCCTCAGGTGTCCCACTTTTGGCTTTTCGCCAATGAATGCTTCTTCTGGAGTCTTTTCCCCAAGAATAGCATGAGGACTTCTATTCTGAATATAAACTGCAGTGCTTATTGCTTCCTCCCATAGTGATGTGGGAAGGTCTTGATCACACATCATAGCTTTTGCTGCCCTACAGTTAGTTGTCTCTTGATTCCTACTTCTTTACAGAAGTCATCAAACTGATGAGACTCAAATTCCCCACCATTGTCAATTTTCAAAGCACGTATGTGTTTTCCAGTTTGGTTTTCAATCAATGCTTTAAATTCTAGAAATTTACTGAAAGTTTCATTCTTTTCCTTTAGAAAATAGATCCATGATTTCCTAGAGAAGTCATCTATGAAAATCACATAATAAAGACATCCATTTAGGGAAGGCGTTGACATAGGCCCACATATGTCTGAATGTATTAAATCCAGAATTCCTTTAGACCTTGTGTTACTGTTAGGAAAGGACTTCTTTATGTTTTTACCAAGAACACAACCTCTACAGATACCATCATGTTCAAAATGAAGAGAAAACATTCCTCTTACCATTTTCTGTAGTCCGAGGAGCGCTTTGAAGTGAAGATGTCCAAACCTCCGATGCCACAACTCAGATGGACTAACTGAAGCATGAACCAATGCTTGTATATGTCTTGGAAGCTTGCAGAGACCCTCCTCTCTAAGTCCAATCACAATTGTTGAACTTAGTTCTTCATTCTTGGGCCATAAGAGAGCTTTCTTGTCCATGAACATTACCTTGTAACCTTTATCTTCCAGGACTGCAACAGAGATAAGATTCTTCTTTAAACCAAGAACGTACATGATTTCCTCAATGTGTAACTCACCTCCATATTCGAGCTGAAAGGATGTTGACCCAATTCCTTCGATTGCATAACTAGCATTATCTCCAAGTTCTACCTGAGCAGAGAACTTCTTCTCCTTGAAGTTCGCAAGGACTCCTTTATTTTCTGTCATGTGCCTGGAATCTCCACTATCCACCAATCAGGATTCAACATTGTTTGTAAGAGAACCGAAGAGTGCTGAAATAAGATAGTATTCCCTCCTGGTTTCTTGACTACTGGAAGCCCCTTTAGTCTTCGTCCTTTAAGACTCGTCTTTTGCAACAATAGTTGCAGGATATTTACTCTTGTGTCCTTTTCTGATCTTTGGACAATCTCTGGCAAAGTGCCCCTTTCGATGACAGTTGTAGCACTTCACTCTTGTCATATCAAAATATTATCCTTTGAAGCAACTTCTGCTTTTCTCCTTTTGAGGAAACTTCTTCTGAGAAGTAATTCCTTTCCCTCTCCTTGTCCTTGTTGTTAGAGCAAGGTTCTCTTTCTTTGAAGTACCATTTCGACTCTGAATTCTCCCTTCTTCCTGCAGACAATTGTGCCACAACCTTTCAAAGTATGGCTAATTTTCATGATCATTTATCCCAGCCAGAAATGTCTCCCAAGAAGATGGAAGACCATCCACAACAGTCTGGACGAGATCATCATCATCTAATGACCAACAACTGATCTCTTAACTGAGAGATCTTTGTGAAGAAGGAGGCCACATAATCATCCTTCTCCATCTTGAGAGTTCGAAGCTTATTCTTTAGAACCCTTTTTGACCAAGCGCCTTCTTTTCATACAGATTAGATAGAGTGTCAAGACACTCCTTTGCAGTCTTCAGAGGCGCTATAACAGGCATGATGTTATCCTTTACCGAATCAAATATCATTCTTTTTAACTTTGCCTGATTTTTTCTTGAAGGCTGTCCTTCCTGCATTAGTAGTGGGCTCTTCTATTGTACTAATCACAAAGTTGTCCAAGTCATATTCTTCCAGAAAATTTAGGACTCTGGCTTTCCAAACATTAAAGTTTGAATCCCCTTCAAGTCTATCCTCAGGCCTGTTATCGCTCAGTTTGTAGGATAGGTTAAGTAGCTTGAAGGCAAGAGTCAAACTAGCGTAACAGGAGCTTCCCCACCCACTGTCACCTCGATGGGGGGCTCTTTCTATTCAGGGTGGCTAATCCCTAGTAATCTGGGGTATTGAAAGGGAAAGGATCAGGAGAATAAGGCTCAAAAGGGTCAGAGTAGGTTTTCCCCTTCACAGATTACTGCCAAGAAAGATAGTCAAAAGAAAGTATTCCACAGAATAGGCACCTGTTTGCGAGACAAGGCAACAATAAAGCTAAAACATGCCACAATGGTTAGTACTTCATAAATTAATGACTATCTTTAATATATATGAGCATAAGTAAATGTAATTATTGACGAAGTCAATGATTGCAATAAAGGCTATGGCATATAATATTACTTCTTCAATAAATATCACAAAGTTGTCCAAGTCATAATCTTCCAGGATATTCAGGACTCTGGCTTTCCAAACACTAAAGTTTGAAGCCCCTTCAAGTCTGTCCCCGCCCCATCGCCTTTGTAGGATAGGTTGGCAGTTTGAAGGCAAGAGTCAACCTGCTTTAATGAGCTTCCCCCACCCACCGCCACACCAAGGGCCTTTCGTATTCAGGTGGCTAACCTAGTATTCTGGGGTATTGAAAGGGAAAAGGACTGTGAGAATAAGGTCTAAGTACTTTCACGACACCTCAAGAAAGATAGTCAAAAGAAAGCATTCCACAGAATAGGCACCTGCTAAGTATAAGGCAACAACAATAAAGCAACACAATTTGTTGGGTACTATAAATTAATGACTATCTTTAATATATATGAGCATATACAATAGTAATTATTGACGTAAGTCAATGATTGCAATAAAGCATATGGCATATAATATTACTTCAATAATGCAAAATGATAGAAAATTCAATGTACAATATCAATCCTTGAATTATCACAATGCATTAAATATCATAAATATGCTCAAATATATAATGTTGCTACGTCACAAGCCTACTATATGACGCCAACTTATTCTAGGGTTAGTTTAACTAGACAATGAAGTGAACGCTTACAAATTAAGCCAAGGAAAATATTCAACACTTCATCTGTCTGTCTTAGGATGACCTAGCCGCAATTTCTATACCAATCAAAAGTTCAAAAGAAGTAAAGACGCCATCAACAAATTAGGGTTAGTAAGTCGCTGTAGATAGTTAGGGTTTCCAAGTTTTAGAAGTTGGAAGATTGTTTTAACACAAAAAGGCTCAACATTGTAGTGCATTAGACTAGTGCCCAGGGTAAATGGAGTCAAGGAGTAAGGCTAAAAGGCTTGGAAGGATCTAAAACTAAGGACAGGAGAGTTAGGCTATATAGTGCTGCAATGGCAGGGCCAATGGAGTCAAAACCCCAAGGGAGGAGGACCCGGCAAAGGCTTAAGCAAGGCCTCATGTCTCCCTCTTCCTCTTAAAACTCTTCGCAAAACGGCTAGGTCTAAAACATGTCTAGGGCTGAAAGTGTTGTAAGGCCAAGGCTCTTCAAACCCTTAGGTGTAAACTTAATTAGGCTCTGGGACGTCTTCCTTTTCAACTTATGTTAAGAAACCAACTTGTGGTGCGGCATAGTGCAGAATTAGTGCTATTAGGCTATATTCTTCTAATCACAATGGCTAAACAAGTTTTACCTAGACATGAAGCAAGGACCACTTGTGTGTCGTTCCTAGGGTTTCAAGGATTACAAAATAGCAACACAAAAACCATAAA
Source organism: Picea sitchensis (assembly GCA_010110895.2). NCBI lineage: Eukaryota > Viridiplantae > Streptophyta > Pinopsida > Pinales > Pinaceae > Picea > Picea sitchensis. The sequence goes on along the minus strand of SNQJ01S0041217.1, from coordinate 164,255 downwards.
GTAAGATATTTAACCTACAACCATTCAATCAAGTAGTTGTATGAAAAAAATACCTTACAAATCAATGAAGAGCTAATCAAACCCTAGTTGTAACCTTCCAATGATAAACACCATAAGCATGCCAAAATGATCCTCCTCAAGTGTAGCGCTTCAACTCCAAGAGCCAAATACAAAGACAAAAGACTAAAAGTAATCCTCCCACAAGAGAGTACTGTTATGTCTAAAATGAGAGGCGTCCTCTTTATGTCATCCAAATGACCTTTAATTACAAAATAGGTCAATAAAATGTCCGACAAGGCTTACTCAACAATAGTTTACTATTTGTCACATTAAATGTGCTAAAATGTCAAAATTATGAGCTAAAAGGGAGACGCCAGTTCCTTCCAGGGAGAGTCGCTAGTCTCTTTGGGCAAGATCGGGTCCACAGGCGTAATTGCTGGCCCTCTAGGGCTCGCAAGCCTCACATGTGCCAAATAGTCTCAAGCACACCGCCACATCTCCGTAAAACGCCCAACCTTCCCCCGGTAAGTCCCTGCCTAGCAAAAAAAGCCATCCATCTCCACTGGTGATCCCCTAGGGTCGGCTCTGGCTTAAAGCTGCCTCGGGTGAGGGATCCCTCTTCTTTCATGTCATGGCTCATTACGGTTGTCTTGGCTCTCCATCCCAAAGAACTATCCATGGGCTCTTTCACCATGGAGGTCCGAACTAATCATATCCCCATGTGTACCCTAACAAATTCACCGGGTAACTGGGTCCGCCTGCATGGTCCTCAGACATCAAAGACTTTCATGCCCCATGGGCTCATCAGCCTTTAGATCATAGCAATGTCAATCATATTTCATCATTAAATTTATCAAATACATGTATTAAAATTCCTAGCATCATCTTAAGAGCTCAAAGACATTAATGATCTACTATACAAAGATGAAGAAACCCATTGTAACAACCTATTGGGATAATACCCACAAGAGATGGAAAGTTTCTCAAGAGATCATTCAAGCCATGTTTTATGAGGGGTGATGTGGTTTTAGGGATGTCCGCCTTTAGGACCAAAGGGCGTATGCTTGTCTCAGGTGCCTCTAGTGGTGGAGGCTTTTAGACAAAAATCTGCCATGGATGCATTTTTCCAAACCTGTATTGTCTTGCCTTATCTTTATTTTATCGCTTTTCTTTCTTTCTGGTTCTGACCAAGAGGATTAATCGCCTTTGCTTGGTGACCGAGTCGATAAGAAGCACGACCGGTATCTTCAAGTAGATGATATATTGCCTGATGAGGACCTCTCTTTCCTTGGCTTACGTAAACTAAAGCACCGCCTTCGGGCGGTGAATTCGTGATAGATGGTAATACATAATCACTGGATACCTATGGAACATAATGTGGTCAATGATAAGACCCACTATCCTCTTGTTAGGTCTTGTTTTTTATTATTTTCTTAGGTTCCCTCAGTTCCTTATGAGAGGATTTTTATTGCCTTCTGGGATCCCCTATATGGCATCTCTAGGTTTTATTTCCTATGGCTTTTATCTTTTACCGCTTTTACCCTCACTCCTTTAGCCCCTTCTTCCCACAAGACAAAGTGTAACCCTCAAAAAGGTCATCCCACTGTATCGACAAGGGAAATGGGATGGATGTGCTGGTATAAGATGTAAAATGACAAAATGTTGGTGGGAGCGGACGATGGCTCTAGAAATCCCCTTTGGTGGCTAACCAAAACCCACAAATATCAACTGCTAAGTCACCCCATCAATCACCTCCAACAATGGTGGTCAAGTGGATTAGTGTAAGATCCAAGCAAATATCGTAAAATGAAAGGAACCTAATGCATATAAGAAGGTTATAACGATCAAACATGACACATACCATGATACCTTGGACCAATTACCTCATGAAGCAAGAGTCCCTCCGATGCAAGTCTGTGGTGATGGAAGTCAGCTGCTACTTGAGCCAGACAACCGGGCTAAGGACAGGACAAATCTGGCGAAGAAAAAGAAAGATGGGCCCTCCAGGGCCATGCTCAGGTCAATCCTGCTCTCGGTACTCCATGTCTAGGACCTGTGGGCCTCGAGACATGATCTCCTAGTTATCCCTAGATATCGGGGATAACAAGGCCTTACATAAATGAAAGACATCTCTGCAAGTACTGTGCTTGAATAACTCCTAAGGATCTATGCAGGCTCTAGAAGATTGCAAAATTGAGCACTTCCACGCCCTAGAGCTCTGATACCATGTTAATTTTCAAGCTTAAACAGATAACAATAGCTCACAGTGGTATTCTTTAGCCTTTATCAGAAAAACTGAAGCATAAGAAACATTTGAAGAACAACACTCACAAAGTGGACAAGTATTTATCCCGGGAAACCCTCAAGGGGAAGAAAACCCAACAAACTTCTTGAGATATATTTAACATTCAAACAAGTACAATGACAGTACAAGACTTCTCTTCTTGAGAGAGATAAGACAATAGCACAAAGACTATAGCACTTACTGCTGTTTATGTGTCTTCAACTTTCTCTAAGCCTCTACCCAGATTTGCCCTCAGACCTGTAGCTATTTCTGTAGCTGCTGCTGTCTCAAATGTGCCATTAATGTTGACTTAGAACTGCTCTTAAGGCTGCCTCAAATTAGAGAAAGTTGCTGCCCAGAACAGAGTTTTTCAGCCCTCAGAAAAACCTCTTAGTTGTTGTCCATAATCACCCTTTAGTTGTTGTCCAGAATCACCCTTTAGTTGTTGTCCAGAACAAACCTCAGAACAAAGTACATTTGCTGCTACAGAATATAGTAGATATCTGCTACAGAATAGAGTAGATTGTTGTCCACCAGAACAGATATACTCTGTCTCAAAACAGAGATATCTTATCTCCTAGTTGTTGCCCACGAGAACAGTGCTATCATACCTCAGAGTTGTTGCCTTCAGAAGTAGTGAATCGATGTGTCTGAGGGGCGCCCCTAGGTTAGGTGAGTTAGGTGAGTTAGGTTATGGCTGCCCCTAGGTTAGGATCGACCTAGGTTAGGGTAGGGCCGACCTACCCAGGTCGGTTAGAGGAGGGAGGTTAGGAGGAGGGCTACTAGGAGGGTTGCATGGAGGAGGGCTTCTTGGAGGCCAACTTTCCAAGTTAGTTAGAGGAAAAATATCCTCTGCAGCTGCATAAAATTTAACAAATGAAACCCTCATATTCTACCACCTTGGATTGAATTTGAAAGAGCTAGGAGGCTTACTATCTTCCTTCTTAATTTGGAGAATAATTGGAAGATGGTTGGAGTCACTTCCCACCTCTACCCATGTTCTATTTCTTTTAGAGTCATTCATTACAATGTTGTATACAAGGCATCTATCTTGCCTTTTCGAGATCATCCTTTCCCCCATCTATAGATTTCTACATGTCAGGATCATCTTAATGGGATCCACATCTATATAAGTCCTACTTCCTCAAGATGATGAACAAAGAAATCTGCTATAGGGTCCTCCCTGGCAGAGAACCTCCAAATTTTTGTCCTTTTTATGCTGAAGTTAAGAGCACCTCCAAAATAATCATTTATACTCTTAGAAAATTCTCACCCAACATCACCTCCTAGAAGGGGATTCTCTCCCCATAGGGACCATACGCATGAACAACAGAGTAAGCTTTTCCCAACTCCATGGAGAAGAATATTGCTCCAATCCCTAATGCCAAGAACACAAAATTAATCAATCTCATGGATGTTCTTTTGCATCCCATTAGCAACCCCCCTAGATCGCCCTACAACATCTAGTGCAAGGAAATCCCATTCCTTATAGGATTTAGAGAGGTCTTCGATGATCTTCTTTTCCTTAGCCATGTTTTCTTGAATCATTAAAACATCCATCTTATGGAGATCCAAAATCCTTCCAAAGGAAAGTTTTTTTAGGCTTGCCTATCCCCTTAATATTGAGGGATAGAATTATCATTGGGGAACCTTTATAGGGGATTTCCCTGATCTAAGGGCCCCTTTAAGGGTTTTTCACTTCCCTTCCTTAACTTCTATGAGGGATTTTTTTTGTGTTGGGAAGTTATGGGATTTCCTTCCCTTGTTTAGATGAGTACCTTGAACCTTCCCCATATCCCTGCCAAGTCCTCCTTTACTGCCACTAGATCCAATATATCCATAACCTTTTCTAGAACTCAGGGAGTATCTACATGCCTCAACAAAAGCAATGTCAATCCCTACCGCTAGAGGGGTTGGAATCCCCAGTTCACCTAGGTTCTAACCTCAAGTGGGGCTTCCATCAAAGGTTGGTCCTAAGTAGTGTTATTGAAACCGTTGGAATTGGTCGGTCCAACCAGTTTGGGGCAAATCCACTCCGACCAACCCTCCCGAACCGTTTTTGGTAGGTTTGGTACGGGATCGACCGGTTTCATACAACTTCGTATGACATGACATGGACCCACAATTTTCAATTTTTTTTGACTAGTTTCATACAGCTCCATACGACACAACATCGACCTACTATTTTCAAATTAAAAAAAATAGTAATTTAAGAGGGGGGCCTATTACCTAACCCTAGGGCCTACTCAAACCTAGTAATTAATGGTAATGTTAAAAGATAAAGGAGAATGTCACTTTTACTTAAATTTTAACAATTGTTTCAGGATGTTTGAGAGTGGTTCCAACCTCATTGGACTTCATATGGAGAAAGTAGAATTTTAGGTCCCATTCAAAATTCAATAGACTTATCGGTTTTTAGGATTTCAAGATTGGCAGGATTGCAATGTTTCCACTGGATTCTATCATGTATGAGGGTATGGAACTGGCATTTAATCAAGAGCACCAAGCCCTCCATGTACCTAGATGTTGATGGCATTGGTTATTGAACTCTTTTGTCATGACCCTAGTAAAAATGTACCCTTCACTCAAGTAAACACTTATTAGGCATGTTAATCTTTTTCTATCTTATTTTAATGCTTAGAGGGCGACACTGATGATGAGGATCCTAATATAGGTAATGACTTTGATGATATTTAGTTATTTGTTGTAGCATGATTATTTTTGGACTCTAGAGGGCATTTAGAACCTCTTTGTTGATGTATTTTGGTTCAGAGATGGATTGCACTCGCTACTATTTTGGTTATATGCACTCTTACTTGCTACTATATAAATGAGAAACTTTGCATATTTGTGTATAAATGGTTTGGATTCATATGGATGCACATGAATATATATGTATTTTTTCAAAATTTGAATATTTTATGTGCTTTTTGGTCGACTTGTTTTTTTGTCCAGTTTTTTTCCAATTCCGGTCCAGTTCACATTTTTGTGGTCAACCGGTTCGGTCACCAGTTCGGTTCTGATAACTAAGGTCTTAAGCCCTAGAAACAACCCTAGACAAGTCTTCCCCATTCTTAGCCTCCCATCCCTTCTAACCTTCTTCAATGAAATAGTATTATACCATCTAGCCCCAACCATTGGTCAAAAGACAATGTTTCTACTTCTTTTTCAAAAATAGTATTAGGAGAAGGATTAATGAACTTACCCAAAGGAATAGGGGCCTGAGTAGGTGAGGGTTCCAATATTTGAGTCGCCTACAATAAATCTACCATTGACATGTCCAACTCTTCTCCTTATCAATACCCCGTTACCACTTTCCAAGGAAGCTTTTGTTCCCTCTAGGCTTCTACTTGAGACCTTCTTAGCTTCTTGAGCCTCTAGACCAACTTCATGTCTCTGTCCACCAACCCTTTGATCTAGACCTTCAATAATGAATATAAGGATATCTACCTTTTCCTTTCCATGACTCACTCCGTTTCTATCCTTTCTTCGCCATTCTTTACTGTGGAAGTTCATTGAGCAACCATTAATCGTATGCCCATATACATGGCATTTGGAGCATCAAAAGGGTAGGCCTATCTAGTCCAGTGCCTGGATGTAGAGATAACTCCCCACCACGATCTAAATCTCCTCTGCCAACCCTTCCTTAACATCCAACTCAACTAAAATTTTGGCTACAATGCATATATGGGATGTTTTGAAGTGCTCATCCATGTCACCTATGGCCTTAAAGGCTTTGACAAACTACAGTTCCAATTCCAATATAGGCATTGTAACCTAGATCCATTGTTTGGTAACCCTTTCCATTCTTGGATCAAATTTTGATGTCCATTTTTTCAATACTAGTGAGGTTGTAACCCAACACCATTTTGACAGTAAAACTAGAGTGGCGTCCACTTCGGATCGACAATTGAAAGCTAACCAACCTTTTACTAATGTGTGGAAACTGGGTGAGTATTCTAGCATCTGGGTCCAAGATCTCTCCATCCAACCCAATAGGTTTTTCTCTGAGATGAACCTTCCATAGAAATGACCCGTCAGGGTTCTACTTGTCATTCCCACAACCTATTCCATGGTGACATCCATCCAAGGACCAATTGAGGCTTTTCTTTTAGCAGATTAATGCACTTCCTACGTTGCCTTCAAGCTTTCAACTCCTTACCACTATTTCCTCCTTCATTGGCTACCGATTCTCACCCTCTCCTAGACTCCAGATAGCTTCAGGGGACCTCTGAACTTGATTATCTTCCTTTGAACCATTGAATTCCCCTGCTACCCTTGTGCGAGTGCACTGTAACTCCTCTATCGAGGTTTGAACAAAGTGTTGTACACTAAAAGAGGCAAAATTTTCACTACCCATCTCAAGACCTTCCCCCCAAGTTTTTTGTCTGAGGAACTAGCTGATTTTTTAAACAGTTGTTAGTGATTGCTTGCCCTTCCTTTTTGACACTGCAATTTCTTAGGCTTTTCTTTATGCTAGAAATGTCATGTCAAGTTACAGCCTACAAATCACTTAAGTTTGCGAAAGATTGAAAGAGCTTCAAGTTAGCCAAAGAAGGCCCCCCTAGAGTAGGATCTATAGAGTAGTCAGGCTTCTCTTCCTCTAGTCTTGAGCTTTACAGAACCCTAAACCTCCAGGCTTCTTCCTCCTCCATCCTTTGTTTCACCCACTAAAAACTCATGTTATCTGTATCGGCTCAATTTTTGGATGGCTAAAATGTCTCAGGCGATGCATGTGGATACAACAATCTGGACAACCAAGGCTACAGAAAAACACGACAGCTCTGAGCCAGAGTCTTTCACTCAACACTCAGACCTCATCCTCTTCAAACCATCCTTGTTTTTCTCATCTCAAATTACAACAGTATTAATGAGAAAAGTTAATTTTATTTATCGTTAATTGCACATTTTTTGTCAAGGATATACAAAAATGCTCTGAGGTCATTTTTTAACCAAATTGAGTAAGAGCCACATGGTCATATAAAATCAAGTAAGAACCACGTCAGAGAAAATTAGAAACTGTGGCCCATCATTTCAAAGTATTTCATTTCCAAACATCCAATCTTTTTACATGCCAAGGCATGTGGTGAGCTAAAATTCAATTGAAATAAGACATATACCAATGTTTAAACTCCACACCACCAACATCGTTTTTAGCAAACTTAAAATATATCTACAGCTCCAGTGTCATACATATTTCTCAAATAGAGGTTAGAAGAAATTAAACAAATCCATTTTGTCCGATTAGATTCATTTGTGTCAGATCCCATCACTTGAACCAAGAAATAAAGTTAATATGCATGACTATAGGATAGTGATGTCACAGGTAAATATTACTTCAGGTTAGATATGAATAATCAGTTTGAAGCAAAATTTCAAGATTATAATACCTGTCAAGCTCCTTAAACCCAATCTATCAAGTGTCGAGAGGGGTCAATTTTTTTGAGGTGCAAACACTTTTTAGAGTGTAAAAACTTGACAAAAGATTTGCCACAAAGGAAGCCTGTTGAAGCTACTGAGTTATGTGGCTTAGCACAGTTTTCCAAAGGGCCAGCAAAGCCCTTACCCTCTTCACCTGGAGAGCCACACACAAAATCCCAGAATTCTGAACCAATCCCAAATCCAGAGTAGAGGCATTTTTTTAGTAGAGTTCTATGAGGGCTTTTCAAGGCTTTAATCCAAATCCGGTGGAGAATTATTGTATGAATATCTGCAAATACTATTAGGAAAGCTTAGAAGAAGCTTGTTCAAATGATAGTCGGGCTGATGATCATGTGTATCCTCCCTCTTATGCAGATGATGCCCAATATTTTGACTGATATTTCACTGCTCTTCTCCCCAACACACACCACCTCAACTTCAACCTCAGAAGAGGATGATAGCAAAGATGAATTTGAGTTGGATTGTCTACTTGTAGCGCAAATCCCCCAAACTCAAATCAGTGCATTTCTTCTCCTGCAGATAACTTGTTTTACCATGGCCAGCTGTTACCCTCCAACTAACTCCTACACCTCTTGAATATGACATAGATATTAAGGATATTCATCCCTGTCTTCAGTCTTCTAGAGACGCCCTCACAGGAGTCAAGACCCACTTCCCTAAGTTGCTCAAAACTGCTACGAAGTTGGAGTTGTCTTTGTTTGGATTCAGAAAATTTGACAAACTTGACATGGATTTGCAGTCTCCTTGTGCTGAGTGTGGCACTTCTATGCAGCAGAAGATTCCTTACAACTACAGTTACATGAGCAGTGAGAGGAGCATGACGTTGATGGAAGTACAAAGTGCCATTCA
>SNQJ01S0041217.1:125976-140284 GCA_010110895.2 Picea sitchensis | reverse complement strand
CTAGACTAGCCAAGTCAGGAACATTACAGTGGTATCAGAGCTTTAGTCTTGCCAGCCTGTGACTAAAGACAATGAGTGCAGCAGAAGACCCAGAGGGTCGTGAACACGTAGGTGACGAATATGTCACTTACAACAGGCATCAGAAAAGAAGGCATAGGCCTGATTTTCCCCCTTTTCCTCCTAGCTCAGAGGAAGAGGAAGAGGCACACAGAGAAGCAGAGAGAAGGGCTGAGCGCGAGGCAGAGAGGATGCTAGGAGACAAATATGAGCGACCAGAGGGCAGTGGCAAGGCCCCCGTAGATCCAGAGGTAGCTTTCATGCAGGTTATCAATGATATGTTAGCTAGTCAACGGACCATGTCTCAGTCCTTGGCACAGGTGGTTGATAGATTGGCTAGAGTGGGCACCCCAGATACACAAGCCCCGCATGTAGCACAGGGGAGAACTCGGGAGCAGGCAGTAGACCCCAGTCACCCTCTCGCACATACACCTCTGCGAGTAGGATTCCCAGAACCTTGTTTCCCAGTTTCCAGAGGGCACCCCCCCTATTAGCAGCACCGCCACCGATAGCACAGAGGCCACCCACTCATGCCAACGACATTGTAGAGTATAGGAGGGAGTACGCAGCATTGGGTCATGACTTCCATCAGGACATGACCTTAATCGAGTATTGTGGACTCAGACTCAGGATCCGCCCCAGAGAGCCGTAAAGGGGAGGACCACAAGTTCCAAAGATTCCCACTGAACTTCATATGACCTTCTATGATACCATGTTGAAAATACATTTTAGTTCAACACACACTTAGTTTAAATTACATTTCAACCACCTATAAATGTCCAACAGCCATACAACTGTACTTTATGGACATAAATACTAATATACTAGTTCTGAAATAAATCAACAACAAAATTAATTTATGAACAACAGATAGTAACCCACATTTGGCACAAAAATTTGTGCATAAACACTTGGATAAATATTCAAAAAATTGGATAATTTTGAGGAGGAAAAAGTGTTTTATTCAGCTCTAAGAATTTCTCAACTTTTACAACAACAAATAGCATCAACATTAAAACACAGTCAATGACTTCTTTCAACCAAACTTTGAACTATACTAACAGTCTCAGACTATAGCTAACAAATACAGTCATGGATGTACAGACTGTACGGCCCAGGACAACCAATAAATCTTCAGAAACAGTCACCAATCTGCATAGAAAATTGTGCCAAAAGAAATTATACGGAACAGAAGCAAAAACACAACAAATGTGCATTGGAAATCGAGCCAACCTACTGTAAAATGACAACTTCTATTTATGTGCCCTCCCTTTGTTGTATGACCAACTTACATAGTTTTATGGCCTCCTTTATTGTTGTTGTACAGACTATTTTAAATGATGATATGCTCCTTGGGATGTGTGCCAATTCCACTCCTTGGGATGCGTGCCAAACCCTCCTTGTTGTAGCTCTTCCTCCAAGCCTACACTCCTCCTTGGGATGCATTCCCCTTCACCTTCCCTCAAGATCTCCTCAAAAGTGTGCTTTCCTTCTCCTAATGAGTTGTCTTTTAATGAATTTCATAATGTAATTGCCCTAACCCTTGGTCTTCCAATGAGATTGATGGTCAATATTAGATCTTTCCCTCATGAGATCAATGGTCACAACTTAATCATTCATTGAGGTCACTTAAGTCATTAAAGTGACCCATAACTTCATAAATTCACTTTTACATTAAAAAATTAAAAGACCCAACTATATAAAATCACTTTATAAAAACATATTATAAAGTTACTAGGAGAAAGTTTGTTTGGTCACTTCCGCATGTTGAGCGTTGCCAATGCAAAAGTACCTCCAAGCTACCAAATTTCAACAGTCATTCTAAAACAAATCAATGATAGAGAACAAGTATGTGAGAAGCTAGACACTGAGAATGAGTTGCTAAAAAGTGAACTTGAAAAAGAAAAGAAGGGATCAAAATTTGAAAATAGTTAAAAAATATTGGATGACATTCTTAGCAGTCAAAGATCATCAAATGATAAGAAGGACTGGGATATGATCCCTCTATTGAACAAAAGAATGACAGACAATCAATCAGCTATGCAGATGCTCTTAGAATTCCATAAGAAGAGAATAAAATAAGGCAAGGACAATACCATCGAAGACTGTCCCAAATAAACAGAAATTTGCACTCCCTACTAAAGAAAAATATGACAAGAAGAATAGAATCATCAGAAGGAATCCCTCTAACATAAATCAATATATTTTCCTTGGATATTGTTATTCCTGCAATAATTTTGGACATAAATTAGTACATTGTAAAGCTTATAGAAAGTACAATCCAATAAATGTTCAAAGATATGAAAACAATAAGAATAATGCAGAAAGAAGAAATTATAACTCATTATCTCCCTTACAAGACTTCAATATTGAATTCCAAAATTGCAACAATTATGGCCATAAGGCTAGTGAATGTAGATTTCCAAAGTATTGAAATAAAGTATCTCCAACATTAAGGAAAATTATAAGAAGATATGGAAAAGAAAAGCTAAAGTACAAAGGAAGAAAAATGATGAAGATATTGCACCTGAAATTGATAAAATTGACAATAAGAGAATGATGGGTAAAGTGTCTGATAAGACATATGAAAATCAGAGTTATGCATATAAAGTGGATCAAGCTCAAGAAAAGAAATCTCTTAAAGAAAAATATGACACAATTGTAGAACTTGATAATGTCCTACACAAGTAGATTATCCATTACCCAACAAATGGAAAACGCAAAAAGAAAATTCTCAAGACAAGGATAAAGAAGCTTTTGTTTTACAAAATAGTGATGATGATGATGAAATTTCAAGAGGAGATCAACCAAAAGAATTGAACGATGATGATCTTGGAATTTTTCAAACATTATTTTGATGATCTACTAAAACTCCTCAAAAAAAAAAAAAAACAAAAGAAAGGAGGAATTAGGGAAGACTTAAGATTGTTCATGTTGATACCCCTATGAGTATTGAAGCACAGAAGAATGAAGAGATTCAATAGATAACTAGCATCATGGAAAGAAGCATATTTGATGAAGGTTTTCACCTTCCAAGGAACACTGTTGGTTATGTATTCTCTTAGTGAAGTTATGTGAATGGTTTCTAAGGCAGTTTTGTCATGATACATCGTTGGTACATATGTGAGCTCCATTGATATATCTTATGATAGAGGCATATCATGTGTGATATGACACTTGTTTAAGGCACATTGCTGGTACATTGATAGAGGCACTTGTTGATGATCCTGATACATGTTTGGTTCATTTTTGGCACATACTCTTGACATATATTTTTCTTCATTGTTGATGCATGAGATAGTATGTATGATTTACATACACTTGATCTATGGTGTGGCATGAGTTTAGATGGTAGATGCATGGACAGGTCCAAGGATAGTTATGGGAAGAGCAGATCATTCTTAATCATTTGAACTATGTTTCAGTAGAGCGGTAGTATATTGAATCGAAAGCAAATTGCAGTGGTAGCATATTGTTCATCTTGCAAAGAGGATATAGGGAGACATACCCATAGGGGGAGTTATTCTTATTCCCATGATTAGTTGTAGCAGCATGATTCCAGGCGAATAGATGATTGGAAACCATGCCACCAACATTGCCTCGGAGTGATATCCCTTGTTCAAAGGGGGGGAGATTCATAGACAGGAGGAGCATCACCTCAGGGAGAGTGTCACCCTAAAGGGAGCAAGGAAAAATCTGTTTTTTTCATTGATGTCAAAGGGGAAGAAAAAGAAGTAAAACAAAATCAATTCCCAAATTTAAATATGAGATTAGTGATAGGGGGAGAAAAGGTACAAACTCATTTGTTTTATAGATATGTTTCCCTCAATTCCAAAGGGGGAGATTGTTGGCATTATTGATTGCGTGTTTTCATTGATGGAAACATGAGTCAAACATGTACAGTAATCAGAGAGAAAGGAAGATCACCTTGGGGCAGAAGAAGATCACCTTGGGGAAGCAACAATTTGTGATCATTGTTGATCACGATAGGATCAACAAATGATCCTATGTTCCTAAAGATTAGGAGAGATAGCGGGGAGATTATACAAAGAATACACACACATAATCAGAGCATGGAAAGGATGAAGGAAAGCTCATAAGGGAAAGCGCATTACAAAAGTGCTATCGGGATTGAATCCCCACAGTATTCTCCAAAAGAATCAAGGAAGAATCATGTTCGTTGATGTAGTTCTTGGGACAACCCTGGACTATCAGATCGCGCAAAAGCCAGAGCTTACACAGAAGAATCCCTTGTAAAGGATCGAGTTAATCGAGTCGTCCATTCTCAGTTCGGGAAATATATGGGTCGTTAGATCAAGCCCGGACCTTTSATTACATCTCAATCGTCGATGATGAAGTGAAAGGATAGGATAAGAGGGGCCAAAGGCACGAAGTCCCGAAGACAATAGTGATCATTCGATAGCAAGGTAAATCAATTGTTTGTGGATTATTCGAGGTCGAGAAGGAGCACACAAAATAAAGGCAAAGTGGGCCTGAAGTAGGATTAGATCAAGAATGGAGATTAACTTGGGGTGATCTTGATTGATGAATCACAAAGGTAACATGTGGCGACTATTAATTGGTGTTTGGATGAAAGTGTTTGGAGTCCAATGGAGAAGAGTTGTTTTAACACTTTGAAATCAAAGTATCGAAACATAATATTCCTCATCGATACCCTTTATTTGATGTTTAGAAAGGTCGTAACACGTGATGACATTAATTGGTGTTCGAAGGAAAGTGTTCGAAGTCCAGTGGAGAAGAGTTGTTTTAACACTCTGAAATCAGAGTATCAAAACAAAGTATTCCTCATTGATACCCTTTATTCCATGTCCAGAAAGGTAGTAACACATGGCGACTATTAATTGGTGTTCAGAGGAAAGTGTTCGGAGTACAGTGGAGAAGAGTTGCTATAACACTCTGAAATCAGAGTATTGAAAAAGAATATTCCATTTGATACCATATGTTCAGAGAGCTAAAGAATGTGGAAGTGGCATCCCTCCGAAGACAAAGAATCAAAGAATATTCCATTCGATACCACCCATTTGAAGCATTGAAGAAAGTGGAAGTGGCATCCCTCTGAAGATAAAGAATCAAAGAATATTCATTTTGAGCTAAGAAAAGACACGTAGTAAAGATGACATTTAGCCCAATCAAATGGTGACAAGTGTCAAAGTCGATGTGGCACATAAGGACTGTAAAAATCACAAATCAGGTTGACACGTGGCACACACACAAAGGGTCCATGTTATCATAGGTGATGTCAACATGCCACGTCACTACGGGATTACAGCCTTCAGGGATGTCTAATGTCTCCTACTAGAAAAAGTGTCAAAGCCTTGAAAGAAAGATCTAACCATCCATCGAGAAGGAAGATCCACGATCGAGATCCAAAAGCGCAAAGTAACGTGTATGAAGATTAACATGGTGGAGGCAGCGCGCTATGATCTGGACCATTGAATTTTATGGACACGCGTCAGCTCAAGATTAAAGCGCACAATGAGGAGGCCATTAACAAACCACCTTGTTAAGTTTGCGCGAACCATCCACTCAACCACAAATTAAGTCTTGATCGTCGATTTGTTTTAGCTTCCAGGATAATGTTTAAATCATCGAATTAGCACCTGTTAGGACTTGCGTTTGGTCATGGGTTTTGGTCCCGTGTACAAGAATAAGGGCAAAAGGAGAAAAGCGCTAATAGGACAACGTGTGAAATAGAAAATCTCGTGGTTTTGAGCCCGCGGTCACAAAGGGAAGTGGATTGAAGAACACACCTATCTGTAGAATTTGAATCCAAAAATCAATGATCCAGATTCAATCACATACATGGACAAGCGCATGGATCTAACCATCGGTCGCATGCAGAGGAGAAAAGGTTTAGCACCTTTAGATTTGGTGCTTGAGCACAGTTACACCCATATAGGTTGTTAGAGATTTGTATCAGGGACAGAGTTAAGCCCGAATGCACTGCTGAGGTCCTTGGACACCTCATTATGGATTTGATGTGCAATGAGTCAAATTATAAGTCAACATAACTTTGGATTCGCATGGAAACCAGTTCCAATTAAGAATATGATTCTTAATTAAAAAGAGATTGAAAGAACAACCAAGTTCACCCAATAAACTTAAAGGATAATAGTAAAAGAAGAAATCCGTTATTAACATAACATAKTTGCTAATAAATGAAAGGGTGCAATGGTTCACTACTAAAAGACACAATGGTTCAATGTCATACCTTTTGGACTACTATATAAATAAAAAGGTATGGTGAAAGAAACATGTCTMTGTAGTCCAGATCAGAAGATCAAAAGAAGAAGCAGATTCCAAGAAGGAAAGCTGAAGATACTTATGCAGTGAGGGTGGAAGGGAGGAGTAAGGAAGGATTCATATCCTTTGCTAAATAAAGTGTGAAAACAAGGGAGTTGGTGCTTCCTAGGGTCGGTGCCCTGAAGAAGGGGATTTGTGTCTCCAAGAGTTGGTTCTCTAAAGAGGATTGGTGTCCTTCACAATCTCAGATTATTCTTTATAAGCCTTGTAATTCTTATTAATTATATTTATATAATTGATTTAAAATACAAGTCCATTGTTGATCTATTGTGGTGATTAATAAAATAACAAAGTAATTACTAATTGTTTAAAAAGGTAGTACCGATTCACCCCTCACCCCTCGCCCCTCTCCTCCCCCCTCTCAGTATTTCCAACATCTTCCTCCACTCTTTTTTATGAAATTTGAGCATACAATTACTTACCAAGTGCCCATAATTGTGACATATAACACAATGGAAAGGGATGCTCGCATAATTCAAACATGGCACATTTCCTATTCCCAACCTCTATTTCGATATACTCTACTAGTGAATCTTTTAAGTCTAGTTCCAACAAAGTACAAGACGGTAAGAGAGAAGTATCATATTTAAATTGTTCAACAATGTCTAGAAATGTCCCAAGATTGTCGCCATTGGCCTCAAAGATTTCCATAGACCAAAGCTCTAATGACAGTGCAAGCATCTTAACCAAAAACAAATGTACATATATCCTCTCCGACCTTGGGTCAAATCCAAGTACTCATTTCTTCAATGATAAGAATTTGGAGCCCCAAAACCATCATGCCTTAAGGATGACCGTTGCATCATCTTCTTCTCTAAAACGGAAATCCAAATATCACTTCACCAATGTGTGAAAACCAAGCGAATATCCTTAAAAATGTTTCCAAACTCTCTCTATAAAAGAGACAATGTTCTTCTCAAATATAAATCGCCCATAAAACATGTCCATTGATGTTTTATTAGACAAATCCATTATTTGTTGGTTATGTTTCCCCCTAAGACCGATTTCATTCTCACCTTCAACAACTTAACGCACTTATTCCCTTTTCTTCCAAGATTAAATTGTGGGCTACCTCCTTTAACTCCACACCAAGGGCAAGTATCCTCAGAGACTACAAGCTTTTCCTCCACCATACTAACAGGTTTCTCAACAAACAATATCTTGACACCTGGAACATTCTTTGCAAGATTGTGAATAGAGCTATTCTCTAAGAATCCAACCTTTGAGGCCCTTCCTCATTCCTCAACAAAAAATCTACAGGGGTTGACATGACAAGGTCAATTAAGTCCTCATGATGAGATGTAGAACCACCATATATAATTTTTAAGGAACACATACCTAATTATGTTGATATTATGGTAACTGCGGGAGGTATTTACCTCCACGTGTAAACCTGACGAAAATAGAAGACTCCGGGAAGCAAGAGAAACCCTAATGAGTTGGCTAATAACCCTAGAAGACTTGTCGGCGCAAGAAGATAATTTATATTAGGTTATTAGCCTCCAAGAGAAGAAGTCGACCAGAAATAATAATAATATACTGAACAGACAGGTACCCAGAAGGAGAAGTCGGCCCCAGTAAGTTTGGGAGAACCACTATAAATACAGCGCGCCAGTCTCTCATTTGACACATCTTAGCAGTCGCAGAGAGCCAGTTCTGCGCAGTGCAGTTGCAGTCTTGTGCGCAGGTTTGGAGGAAAGTTGTTGGTACAGTTGCTACAGCTAGCAGTTACGTTTTGGCTTGGACTATCTCTTGGCTAGGGTTTGGAACATCTGATCAGTCTTTGTTGATGTGCTATCCTTGGGGAAAGGTGCGCTACCCTTTGTTTGGCTATCTAGCTTAGGGTTTGCTTCTGGAGTGATTCTCTGTCAAGGTTAAGGTGCTCAGAGGGTGGCTTCGGCCTATGGTTGGGTGACAAGGGTATTGTCAATGGTAAAACGAGCACACATCTTTAATATTCTAACAAATTCAAGCCTATCAATCAGGTTTATGACCTCCATGTTCCCATCCTTTCCCAAAGTTTTTGTTGAGTGCAAAGGCTTGGATAAACCCCCCCAATAGAAGATTTCCCTTAGGCCTCCCTAGAGAACCATCCACACAACCCCTACCAATGTTGAATAGGCTACTTGGTCTACTTCCAAACCCACATTCTCCAAAACCCTAAGCATCCATGCTTTCTCTTGGTCTTATTTGTTTATCACTTACAAGATCACATAATCATTGATGATCACAACTTACTCAATGTTCAATATGTTACACCTAAATTAAATTCATGAGTAAACTCATTGTAGCTACATGTTTGATGAGTGCTTATTTACTTATATTTCAATTAATTATTCCAAGAGTTCTCCGAGTTGATTGGCCTTGGGTAGCTCTCTTGCCAAATCAGATTTATTTTTCTTTCTTCACTCCATGCCAAGAGACACAAAGTACCAATCAAAATTATTTTAATTTTCCATCGTTGATTTTGGTTGATTTCACATTCATATCCACAACTTTAGTGGCATATCTAAAGTAGATTCACATTTATTTGCATATGATTTGAGTACATTTTTATATCCAGAAGTGTGCACTAGATATTTGTTTGTTGTCCCTAAGTGATTTACAATAGAAATCGGCTTTGAATTGTTTATAACAACATATATAGCAGATTTGAACTATGTGTGTAGGGTTACATTGGATATTCTACACTTCCAATTGATAGGGATGCCCCCTAATGCAAGAGAAGTACTAGATCGAAGTGAGAAGGTTGTGCCTTCCACACTCTTTATCTGTATCATTAAACTTCCATTTTTGAGAGATTACACTACCATAGACACTTTTTATTTCACCTTATATCCTTACTCATAGCCACTTCCTCTTTATCTTCTTATCCTTACCCTTGAAACTAGAAAATCTTTTGATGTTTCTCCTTTGGAAAACTTCAAATGAGATTGCTCCTCCTACAACAAAAGACAAAACAAGGATTAAAATGGTATAGCACATGATTTCATTGTGATATGACAATTGAAATAAACTCTTTGTAAATTCCAATAATGGTCATCAATTCATTATCATTCATTGTCCCACCCCCCAAGTGTTTACCTACTCTCCCAAGCCTTATTTTGGTCAAATAACTAGTGATTATATGTCCTTCCATCAATTTCAACCTATCTAACATATTTTTATGCACGTCCCTAATCAAATTTGATGCTTCGTAAGAGATTTTGACTTCTCCCATGCACTGTGAGTATCATTTTCACGTTTAAAATGAAGAATTTTTTTCCATGGAAAATCTCACTGGAAAACCTTCAAGCATTTCGTTGCATTTTTCCGATGATACCCAGAGTATAGCCATCAAGATTGATTATGGTGCCAAACCTAGTAGGGGCATCGAAAGAGGCATTCAACAAAGATACGTACTTCAGGAAATCAACTCCAAGAACTCATCCATGAATCTCAAAGCACTCAACCACTCGCACTAACCCACCAGGTTTTTTAATGTGAAGAATCAACCACAAATGTAGTATACTTAATTAACTATCTCACCTATGACTACAAAAGCCTTTGTTTCATGACCATTACTAGAGATTAAGGTGGTATATAAACATTATCCACACCAAAGGCTTTGCTAATCCAAAAGTTGAATTTTGGGTGCAAGTTAGCATCCTCTCTCACTACAACACTAATATCACCTATGGTTTCAATGGTCGTGCCTTGTGCAAGTTCAAAGTTGACATACCTAGTGTTCCAATGGCTATGCCTTGTGGTTTTAATTTAGATTTATTATGATACCATCCGCCCTCGCTCTAAATATGGCATCACCAACATTTTCAATGGTCATTGGCACACATATATGTTGAGATTTTGTTCGACACTAATATTCTCTCTCGTCACTAATATCACATGGTTTTAATGGCCATGCCTTGTGGCACAAGTTTAAAGTTGACATCACCTATGGTTTCAATGGCCATGCCTTGTGGTGCTAGTTTAAAGTTATTATGATATCATCCTCCCCCACTCCAAATCTAACATCACCAACATTTTCAATGGTCATTGTGAATCTAACATCGCCAATGTTTTCAATGCCGGTGTTTGCAATGGCCATTGACACATCCATATATCAAGTGTTCGTCTACATTAATACTCTTATAAATACTCTCTCATTTTGAAAGAGGGCAAATATTAAAATATAAACAATTCAATATCACCCCTTTTTAGAAAGGGTGCATGCAACATGACCAAAGATTACACATCGTCAACATTTTCAAAGACCATCCCTTTTATTAATTTAAGATTATTATGATAACATCCTCCCTCTGAGGTTAACATCACCAATGTTTCCAACATTTTAAAATGTCATTGGCACATCCAATGTTGGCATTCCATTCAACATTAATACTCTCATGCATTTTGAACGAGACCAAATCTTAAAATATATGCAATTATCTTTTTTTAGCCATGGGAATTGGTAACTCATTAGAATGACCTAGGCTAGGCCCAAGATCAAACCAATCGGTTGCCACTATAACCCAAGAGCATATTCAACATCCCACAAGCCAAATATACGAATAACTTATGTCTTATGACTTAGCAACGGCTAAGACGTCCTAAGGCACACCAAAGTGGACCTCTATCATGGGGTATCTACCCTTCTAGCCTTATCACGACGGGCCAAAGTCTCATCGGGAATTTAAACCCAGGTGGGAAAAGTGCAAAACCCACCTCCCAACCATCTGGTCAAACCACCTCAATTTAAAATATATGCAATTCAATAACAATCAATAACAATGGCCAATTTTTAGAAATGGAAAAATATATGCAATTCAATAACAATCAATAATAATGGCCACTTTTTAGAAATGGCACACACAACATGACCAAAGATTAAACATTGAAGTGGCGAACTTAAATCCAATATAGTACCATTAAATCACTCTCAACTCGAGGTGAAAATTAAATTAAGGGTCATTAAATCACTCTCAACTTGAGGTGAAAATTAAATCAAGGGGTTTGACTAGTTGTCACCTACACACTTGATCAACATTGTTCCCAAAGGTGAGAGAAATAGGAGAATTTGTGGGCAATTGTGTGACAGTTTAATACGTGATCCAAATCAAATGTGTGTAGTTTGAATTGGCATGCACATACAACAAAAATTCTTCAATTTGAAGATCATTACCAAAATGAACCAAATATTGTTTGAACACCACTCCTAGAGTCGGAAAAAAAAAATAGATCCACTAAGCCACATTGTCACAGGTTGCGGAGAAATTAATTGAACACCCAACGAATTTTGTTCATCATGTAAATCAAATGCATCTCTGCACACAGAATAACCGCAACATAGAATAACACCCAGAAAAAATCAAAGGGAACAAATAATATTTTTTCCACAAAGAGAACGAATAGTATCTTACATTGAATAGCTCAACCTCTCGATGTATTAAAAGGTGTTAAATCCAGTAAGGCCAATTTGTTCAAATTGGGAAAAAACATGCATTCAAGCGCTCTTACATTCTTCGATGGTCAATAAGTCGGTTGTTGTAGCGCTACCTCAAACCCTGGTTTCTGGAGTCATTTTGTCTGGCGACGTGAGGAGC
This sequence comes from Picea sitchensis, assembly GCA_010110895.2. Classification (NCBI taxonomy): domain Eukaryota; kingdom Viridiplantae; phylum Streptophyta; class Pinopsida; order Pinales; family Pinaceae; genus Picea; species Picea sitchensis. The sequence continues at coordinate 128,321 of SNQJ01S0041217.1, read as the reverse complement.
ACCTAGGCTTGATGAATGACGATGAGTTGTGCAAATATTGTGTTCACAACATGCCTTCCCAGGCCCCTGTCTGTACCAATTCCCACATGCCTCCACTAGCGTCTACAGTCTCCTCAGGGCATTAGGGGGCCAAGGTAGCGAGCGAGCGACAAAGGGACTCGAGGTAGCGACAAAGGGGCTCGAGATAGCGATAGAGGGGCTCGAGCGAGCGACAGTGACAAAGTCTCTGCAAAGGCCCCTTTTTGTACCAAATCCTACACGCCTCCGCTAGTGTCTACAGTCTCCTCAAGGCATAAGAGGGCCAAGGTAGCAAGCAAGCGATAGAGGGACTCGAGGTAGCGACAAAGGGGCCCGAGGTAGCGATAGAGGGGCCCGAGCGAGTGGCAGTGACAGAGTCTCTATGAACAACAAAGGGACCCAGTGTCGGGAGGGGGGCCACTTTTTGCAAGGGTTTCGATCATCGGAACGCTCCCAGCGAGGTTTTTGGGATTTGAAAGGGTTTCTTGTCTGAGGGGAAGGTTACAGAGGGACCAAGTCAGGAGGGGGATCCAATTTCTCTACAAGTAGAAGTCAAATTGCTACTCGACAGGAATAGGTGTGGCGAGAGTTCTTTCTTTCCTCTCTTTATGTCTCACTGTTTAAGATTTGTTTATTTCCTTTAAGATGGCACAAATCAAATGTGAGAAAAAAAAAACTGGGAGAAAACACATCAAAACAATTATGGGGGTTAATGTGGAGGAACCAAAATAAAGTTTAGCCTTGGTGAGCCAGGGGTCCTGCGTACAGGAGGCACATATACCAATGCTTAACACCACATGAAACAAATATGAAAACTACTTGATTATTGTGGAGAGGGAAGGGTACAATGGGGGTTTACAATCTCAATTTACTAGTGGATCTCCATTTTCCCAACCTGTAGTAACAATGGAGGATTTAACAAGAGCATGGGGTTCTTTTATGGCATATTTTTTTCAAAAGGATGCAAGAAACATAAACGAAAGATTGGCTTTTGTGAATGCAAAGCAATATAACGGGATTCTAAAGCATAGGCAGACCCAAAAACTAAGGCAACCACATAAGAAAAAATTTGCAATCATCTTGCCCAAAGTGAACAACATATTCAATAAGGCTTCTCAAGCCAGTGTGAAGCAAATAGAAATTAAGGATCTCGAACCAAATTTGGGCAAAGCAAACATTTTTGAAGCAAACACAGAAGACATAAAAGCAGTTAGCCATGACAACAAAGACTTATATAGTCGCACATCAACACCATTAATGTGGTCATCTGAGTTATATGTGAAAGAACTCATGAGCATGAAAAGGAGACTCAAAATTTTAGAAGAGAAAAGATGGTATGAATGCAACAAAGTAAACGAAATTGTTGAGTTCAAGAGAAAATTAGAGGGAGAAAATAAAGCTATCAAGGAACAAATCTCAAGCATGCCGTTAAAATGGAAATAGAACAACAAGAAGTGACTACCTTGCAACAGGAATTAGAACAGATGAGGATAACTAGAGTTGAGAAATCATAATTGGTAAAAGAAGAGGACACAACACAAAGACACGAGATTCAGTTAGCGTTAGTCGACTTGGAAGCTAAAGAAAATCAACTAAAAGATCGGATAGAAGAGGTTAAATCATGGTCACAAGTCGTAAGTGGGTCATCAAACAAACAAAAAGAAATCATTGAGAAGCGAATCAAAATACAAATAAAGGAAGAGCAGGATAAGCGAGGCAAGGTCGCAAATATCATTATCAAATGACTAAGGTACTTTGGTGAAAATGAGAGGACAAAGATTCTAGCAAGGGACTTCCTTAAAGATAATTGAAGTGGAAAGGGTGTTTTCACCAGGCAAACAAGATTTGACAGAAGATAGAGAGAGGAAGAGATAGACATGTAAGAATTATCTTAAGGAATATATAGGATAATAAAATGATCCTTAAAAATAGAGGATTGTTTAGAGGCACACACATCTACCTAGATGAGGACTTGACTTTGGCTCAACAAGAACAACAAGGAAAGGAGTGGGAAAAAGTGAAAACAACAAGAAAAGAGGGGAAATGGACATGGTTGAAGAACGGGAAGGCTCAAATCAGTGATCGTTTCTCAAATAAGAAATACGAAATCGATGCCCCACGAGACTATTTACAGGTAGTGAGTTGGAATTGGAGAGGTTATCCATGGAGAAGAGGTTAGGGGTTGGGGCCTGTTATCCCCGATATCTAGGGATAACTAGGAGATCATGTCTCGAGGCCCACATGGTCCTAGACATGGAGTACCGAGAGCAGGAGCGACCTGAGCATGGTCCTGGAGGACCCATCTTCTTCTTCTCAGCCAGTTTTGT
>SNQJ01S0041217.1:91694-104521 GCA_010110895.2 Picea sitchensis | reverse complement strand
AGAGTTTGTTGAGAAGCTGGGAGCGATTATTGTAAAACTTCACAGGAAAAGGGCCGAATGCAAAAGCCAGATGGAAAAACAATCTGTCCCATAGGCTATTTTTAGCCTCGTGGACGTTAAAATACTTTCTTTCTTTCTTTCTTCTTCTACACCATGCTCTATTCAATAATCATTTTAGATTTTGTTTTCCTTAGTTAAGGTAATCTGTCCAACGGGGCAAAAAAAATTATACTAAATATCCAAGGGAAGTCATGACTGAGAAAATTAGATTAAATTCAGGCTAGTTCATTTATATATCATAAAAAGAGGAACGATCCAAATTTTGGCTTTATGTCGGGTATGTTGGTAATATAGGATATTGAATAAAGTCTGAATACAAAGACCACTATAGAAGCCTTGGGGGTGGTCGGGGCTATGTACTTTATTAATATAATAAAACTGGCTTTATGTCTGTTGGTAATATAGGATATTGAATAAATTCTGAATACAAAGACTATTATAGAAGCCTTGAGGGTAGTTGGGGCTATGTAATTTACTAATATAATAAAACTTATTTATATATAATAATAATAATAATCTAATTTTAAGGTTACGGCCAAGCCAGATATCAAATTGATGTATGAGACCTCCTTGTTTGTGGGATAAAGGACCCCTCTGCACAGGGATTTGACTGCTAAAGTCGACAGAGGTATACATACCCTACACCCTCTGGATTTGAACTTGTGACCTTTTAAGAGAAAACACATGTTCTTAACCATTAAGCCCACTTAAGCCCATTACTTTTCTGCTGCAAATACAATATCTACAACATATTTTTTTTGAAAACCAGTCTAAAATGTTTTTTTTAGTAACAACAGTCTGCCCAACGGAACCAAAAAAAAATTATATCGAATATCTAATGTAAGTCGAGACGGATAAAATTAGATAGAATTCCGTCTTGTTCCTTTATATATCAGAAAAAGAAAACCCAAATTTTGGCTTCATGTCGGATATGTTAGTAACATAGGATATTGAAGAAAGTCTGAACACACAGGCCACTATAGAAGCCTTGGGGATAGTCGGGGCAATGTACTTTAGTATAATATAATAGAAGCCTTGGGGGGTAGTCGGGGCTATGTACTTTAGTATAATATAATAGAACTTGTCTGTTTTTCTGTTCCCGTTAAAGAAAAGATATGGCTAGCGTAATTAAAATGAGATGGAAACGTTGTACAAGAAAACATATTACCACATCATAGATATATTATAATGATTTTCCATACTGCAAGCAATGTACATGTCAGTGATATTGTTTTTTGGGGAAATACTACTTATGGAATCTCTTCTCTAAGCTGCCACATTATGATAAGCCTATATATGCCATCAAATCAAAGTCACCCAGGACTTCCACCTGGCCTCATCCACACCCACTCGAAGGGGTTTTGAACCCAGGTCTCCACATTAATACAAGCCAGATCGCCTTGCTTCTTGGTGCTAGACCACACTCTCATGAGCATATTTCAGTTGGTTCACACATTCATCATATTCTTACAAGATGTTGATTCACATTTCATCATCACAAACCCTATAGGTATCTGATCTTATGACAGAACTCTTGTTCTCTATTTGAATCCAAAGAAACTAATAGTAACACAATCCAAGCTACAGAAACCTTTAAATATAGTTTGGGTACATCAAGCACTTGAACTAGCTTTGTTTCAGTTCATTATCATTACAAACACCTTTAAATAGAGTTTGGGTCCATCGACCACTTAAAACAAGCTACGTTTCAGTTCATTATCAATGTGCATGAGTTTCTTGATCGTCCTTTATTTCTTTAATCAACATCTTTTGTTTGCATTGCTTTAATTTCTCCCAGTTAGAGTAACTGGGCACTGATAAAACTACCTTATGTACCCCCATGCTAAATATTCATCTCAACTCCATGTTTCCTCAAGTTGGAACTTCCCGCATCCATGACACTAACTTAGCATCCTTCCACTAATGTGTTCATGTTAACTATATTTTGCCGTCAGTTTCATATCTTGCATAAATTGTATCAAACACTAAGTTCATACACAACGGCTTATCAGCTGCAGAACATGATTGAGATCTGTAAAAGAAGATAGATGAGGAACACGGAATATATAATCTGTTGGAAACCATAATTTGTCATTTAAAACTTTTAAGAGGTTGACTTCCCAACTGCATATCCAGAATCCATACTCCTCTGTTGAACTTTGGGGATGAACTATCATGAAGTCTGAAAAAAAAACAAGAAATGACAGTGCTTCTACTACTGCAAGTGTCAGCAATCCTACATGTTTGCCAAACTTTAGGGTGAGAACAAAACCCTTGAAAGTGACAAAGCTCTTCAGTTGTATTCAAATGTGGATTGTCAAATATCTGCTAGGAAGAAGAACATGTCAGAAGCTTTCACCTTTTAATAATATTTTCACCTTTGTAATCTCAACGGACACATTGATTATTCTCATTAATTTTTATTCAATGGTAATCTTTACTCTCTCCTATTTAATACATACCTTGACACTCTTTTTCCTACTTTTGAGCTTTTTGGCTGTTCCTGATGATGGGTGGAGTGTCCACTCAAAACATTGGACGTTTCAAAACCAGGTACACAGTGCTTATCCAGAAACACCCTCAACATTATGTCAGATGCAACCAAATTATCAATAGACACTCACTTTCTATTTATCAAGTAAATCTATCCTGTACACACTCACAAAATTACATCAAAACAAAAGGGAAAGTTCATAATTCAAGCAACCCAGGAAGATGACCAAAACTGAAATTCATTTTTAGCGGAGGAACTCCTAGGTACACACCCCACAAAATTACTTCAAGACAAAAAGGGAAGTAGATATCTCAAGCAACACAGAAATCAAAGGAAATTACTCCCACAAGGAATTCTAAGAGGAGGCTACTGTGGTTATCCCTGTGGAAACCAATGAAACATACTCCAAAACAGAGGAAAGAGGCACCAAAGTTGTCTATATTTAAAATGTTAAATAACTAGAAGTTTGAGCATTGTGTCCTCATGTTTGATCGCAGAGTAACACCATGTAGAAACTTGGTGAAGCCAAAAAAGCTGAGTTTCCCATCTGTGTGCCTAATCCAATCATGCAAAGCTGCATAGACATTTGGCCCAAGGTTCAATTCCTGCAGGTGAAACAAAAAGGAACCAATGAATCATTTACTTGGAATGCTAGCTTAATGCTGCCACAGTAAACCATACACCCGAGAAAGCCTACCTGAGCCAACTCTTCAACTGAAATAACTCTATTGCCTTGTTGTTCAAAGAATGCAAATGCAGACCGTGTGATTTCCTCCCAATGATCAAGGGCTTCTAGTTGATATACACTTGTTGCAGCAGCACAAAACTCCTCAAAGTTCATTTTTCTGAAAGCAAGCAGATTCATCTGGATAGTAAGCCACATTACATGTCAGAACGCCACCCATATAAATCCACTGAAGAAGAAAAAAAATAACCACAAGAAATATTTTCTTTTTTGAGATAAAAAGCTGACAAAACAATGCAAAATTATGTCCGAAGAGACTTTAAATAAAAAATAGAGTACACTGTAATGTAAATTAAGAGTAATTGAGTACAGAAAATAATGCTGATATTTAATAACAGACATCAAAGAAACAATTTAAGTAAATAAAAGATGTCACGAGAATTATCTTCAAGTATGGACTTAGTAGAATCAAATAAAAAATGGGTAAGAGAAGGTATGAATCAATAAACACTAATTCATCTAATGAGTGCATGAGAGAAAGGCCTACAATAGAACAGAGTTAATGAAAAAAAAAAACAATCTAAAATGCTTTTACACAAAGCAAAAGTCAAATTTCCTCAACTCAAAATTCATTCCTGTATGTACCCTATCAGCATCTCTTTATGTAGATATCTTTAGGCTCCTTTACGTTTGAGAAAACTTTTTGCAAAAAATGAATAAGATTGAGCTGAAAATAAACTCTTTTAACGCACTGAGAGAAGTCAGTTGCTCCTATAGCCCGGGGTGGAAGACGTGTCCCATGAGTAACGTTAATAAACAAAAATGAAAAAAAATATATATATCAAATGTCCGACCTCTAATCTTCAAAGAAAATTATATCTATCTAAAGCCAATCATAACCTTAAAAAGAAAAGTAGCATACATCCATGTTAAACCCCAGATGTTTTAAGTTGGATTAACCCCAAATATTTCAAGTGCTGAGAGGTTTGCATCTGATTCTTTTTTTGATGCCCCTTGGTGCTTGATATATCCAGGGTTAAGATGGATCTAACTGTATTTTCCCTTCATTCCCATTGGTTTTATCACACTTTAAACCTAGTCTCAGCATCTAGACATTGTATCCGTCACCTATTCTAAGGCCAAAGTCTACCTCTAACAGGATTCAAAAAGCTTTAATCATCCAGTTCATTTTCTATAAATTATATTGGAGATATGAAAAAATGGAGGTGTTTTGATGAATTTTTATGTCTTTTCGTTGTCTTTTCCCCATAAATCCAATTTCACTCTATTATTATCTTATACCACATTTTCTCATAAATAACTAGGTTTTCTCGGGCATTTCAAAAATAGTAAATAATAACAAAATATCGACTAACCTATCCAAGGCTGACTTCACATTGTCCTGAGTTGTTAAAGAAATAACAAAACCTGCTATCCATAGTCAGAGTAAATTACAAAACTATATATACACCATCCCCGCTTGGGAGGAAACTCTCCCTAAATTTCTGATGAAGTGAAAAGTGTTGCTCAAACATAGCATGTGAAATCCATTAGGCTTCAGATATTGTCAACCGACTAACTATGTTGTGGTTTCCACTTCTATGTCTTCCAGTTCAAGTGTCAAACAGTACAAACTCTAACAGTGGAACCTTTAATCAGGAATGGTATCTTGCAGTCATGACACTCATGAATCATACTGCCTCCATGTGCAAAAGTTCATAGAGTTTGATATTTTGAAAATTAACCACATTGTGGATGCCAAGATGTATCAGAAAAACCAAACAAAATACATTAGGACCCGAGCTTGGAGAATTGTCTACAGCCTATATCAAATGGGTTTGAGCTTATATTGTTTCCTGAACTGCCACTCGTCAAGATGAAGCCAGACCTTGTAGCGCACCTGAAAATTGTGCCGAATCCAATGTCAATCCTGGAGAGCTTTATATTTTGTTTGTGTTTTAAGGAGAATGTCATTTACTTTTAGTGTGGATCTTTGCTAACTGCTCAACAAAATGGGCAGGTTGGTCCTGCTCTCTGTTGGTTGGATATGCCCAGGTTGGGGACGATGACTGGAACTTGGAAGTTCATATGGTGCCACTGGTTGGAAGTCATTACAAACTTCAAAGCAGGGATAATTTTAAGGATGGGAATTTATATTAAAATGTAGAAACCTGTGCTAATCTTACTAGTCCTTAATATGCAAAATGTAAAATGTTTAGCGATACTTTTGTAAAAATATTTAAATTTCTAAGGATTTTATATAGTTTCTATAAATTTTCGCGATTTTTAAGGTAAAGTAATTTTATTCTATGGAATTTGGGTGAATCGTTTTTAGAAAAAATGGAAATGGGCGAAACTTTTTTTGGGAAAAACGATGGATCTGGCAAGGTCTGTCGCAGAACCGGGATAGATCTATTTCCAAATTGGAAATGTCAGAGGACCTTCTCAATATCTGTTTCCAGCCTGCCAAAAACATTACACTGATGGATTGATCTGTAAACTGCCGTGGATATTCCACTGGAACAGTTCATCACAACAGATCTTGTATTATACTGAAATCTTCTAATATGCAGGGTTATTTCCTTAGATCTCAAATTTAATTATCACTGGCTTAGTGCTTTAATTTATGAAAGAAGTGAAATCAAAATGAAAGAACAAGCAAATAAACACACCATTGAACACAAGATGTACCCTGGGAGACCCAACATAGGAGAAAACCCAGCTAGAAGGTGAGGTCTGCTCTCTTTTCTTCAGTTATGAACTAATTTCTATACTCTTGTGGATGAATGAGATTAAAACAAACTTTCAAACTATCTTCTTGAAACCCTCACTAACACTAACAGCCATGCTGCTGCTGCTATAATCGTTGTTACAGCCTTTATTTTGCAGCCCTAATCAGCATAGTAACCTCTAAAACTAACCCAGAAATTTGCACTAGCCTAGGTGCTATCATCCCAAGGCTCTAGTCTTTCCTTCGCTATTATTCTAAGTGCAAAATTCTGAAGTTGTTGAAGGTTGTTGCTGCTATTGTAACTACTTTTACAGCCATCATTGCAGCCCCTAAACAGCCCTTAAATTTCCATAAGACCACCCAGCATTTGTATTAGGCAAGTTACTATCAATATATACTAAAGTGTTTGTCTAATTGCCTAAACTAAGTACTTTCTGAAGTGGTTTTGCAGCTGTCATCATTATTTATTTTGCTGCTGTTACAAGTGTTTTGACAGCCCATTGAAGTCACTTATTGACTTGTTTTAATCTTGAAATTGTAAGTGACAAATTGGAAAGTCTTTATATCATTTTTTGTCATCATAACTGGCAATTTCTGGACATATTGCTGCTGCTATACATTCTATCTTTTGTCTATACATAAGAGTGTTTTAGTAGCACATTTATATCTTGAAGTCATTAATTTGAAACATTGATATCATTGGTTATTGCTAATGTTTGTTGTTTCAATGGTAAAGTGCAGGTACCATTCACCTTGAATTTCTCCTTGACCCTTTTAAACCATACCAAGTGACTTCTTTTGAGTGACCTAGAGAGAGGGGTGGGTTTTACCATTGTCTTAACTCCCTTGGAGTGAGTATTTTCTCCTCCTAAATAGAAAGAGGTATCATATTGGGGTGACAGTGATAGGACTACCTCTGTGTTACATCAATCTAGACCTACTTGCCTTTAGGCTTTGGGAAAGTATAGATTGTGCGATAAGAGGCTGCATGCTGATCTCAGATCTGAGTAATCTTCATAAGATAGTTGACCACTATGTCTTCATTGGTCATCCTAATAATCTGAAGCCGGTGCTTCAAGTGTAGCATCCTCCTTTTATTCTTGTTTTGGTAGAGACCCACCAAGGCATCATACATATTCTTGGTAGTTGTCTTCTCAGCAATGTGGGGGATCAAGTGATCCTTCACAGATTCTAGCAATACCCGCTTCACCTTCACTTCTTTCTTCTTGTGTGTTGTCAACTCCTGTGGATCGGTAGAATCTACAACCATAGTCTCAACATACTCCTTGAGGTCATTTTCTTTCAACAAGAGGAGAACCCTTTCCTTCCAAGCCTAGAAGTTTGTTTCCCCCTCCAACCTGTCCTCAAGCATTAATGTTCTCACCATCTTGACCAGCCCGAAACAAGAACAAAGACCAAAACAAGAACAACACTCTTCCATTGTTTTAGCCAAAATTATGTCTCGACTCTCAAGATGATCCTCTTCTCTTCAGATCCCAAGCTATGATACCATGTCAATTTTTACATGCAACTCTATGTGACTAATTTCAGATCTGAAAATTGCTTCCTAGTGATCTNGATCTAACAATAAAACCTTGGTTGTTATTGTTGATATTATGGTAGTTGCGGGAGGTATCGACCTCCATGTGTAACCTCTGACTAGATTAGAATATTCTAGAAGCTAGAAAAACCTTAAACAGATGTGTACAAACCCTAGAAGACGAGTCATCCCAATAAAAGAATTAATATTAAAGTATTACCCTCCAAAAGAAGAAGTCGACCTAGACAATGGACAAAGAACACTATAAATAGAGGGTGCTTGAGTTCATTTGGACACACTCACACTCAGATAAGTGGTGCGCAAGTCTAGAGGAGGAGTGCAGCTGTAGCAACTGCAATTGGGTATTGGTCTTGGTTTGTGGTTTGGACTTTCTGCTTGGTGCGCTACCATTGGAGAAAGGTGCACTCTCTCTCTCTTGGTTATTTGTTAGGTGTGGTACTGCTTCCAAAATCATTCTATCTTTCAAAGGTTACGATGCTCGAGGGTGGCTGCATGCCTATGTTTGGTTGACAATATTGAGATATTGTCTATATGGTTAAACGAGCACATCGAATATTTTAACAGGTTATGGGCCCACACTACCTTCAGACAGTCTAGCCGCTGGAAGGTAGATCAACAGTTCCTTGGCAAGTTCGTTGTGGCACCAGTTGCAACTTGCAACTACAACTAGGGTTTCTGAATTTGTAGCTGCAACAAATCCTAACCTATCTCTTTAGGCACTTCAAATGAGACGTTTGGCATAATTCTTGGACATTCTAGTGCGCCTTAGCCTAGCGCACCTCTTGGCACCTTCAACTAGCAAAACGTCAAGGTTGAATTTTTGGGTCAAAGTCAAAGTCAAAGATTGATCGGTCAAAGTCAAAGGCAATCATGACTTACTCTATGAAGTCAGAGAACAAGCTAGAAGGAGCTTCAAACTTCAGAGCATGGAAGACAAGGATTGACCTCATCCTTTCCAAGAACAAAGTTCTATATATCATGAAGGGAAAGATCATGGAACCACAATTTGAAGAAGGGAAAGAGAGGCAACCTCAAAACATTGCAGCAGTGGAGAAATTCAAGGACAATGACATCAATGCTATGACTATCATTGTGGACTTTGTCAAAGATCACTTGATACCCTACATATCCAATCTTGACTCATCCAAGAAGATGTATGATGCCCTAACTAAACTTTTTGCAGTCAGAAATATTGGACAAGTGATGAGTTTGAAGAATGAGCTTCGTGACACAGAGATGACTAAGGGTGATACTATAGCCTCATATTTTGTGAGGATTTCTCAGTTGAGAGATCAACTACAAGCCATTGAAGAAGTTATTCTAGAAAAGGAAACTGTGAATATAGCACTTAATGGTCTTTCTAGATCATGGGATGCATTTGTTACAAGCATGAATACAAGAAAGGAGTTTCCAACGCTGGAAGAACTTTGGACCTGTTGCGCACAAGAAGAGACAAGGATAAACTCAAAAGGAAGATCTCAAAAAGAAGATGATGCTCAAGCCTATGAAACAAAGTTCAAAAGACATGAAGGTAAGAAAAGACTTGGTTCAAGAAAGAAATTCAATTGTAAGAAAGATATGTCAAAGGTACAATGTATTGAATGTCATGAATATGGCCACTACAAAAGGGATTGTCCTAAACTAGCAAAGAAGAGAAAAGAAACACACCATGCATCAGCTACCAATTATGAAGAGCCTTCAAAGAAATCCAAGCATGAAGAAACAAATTTCTTCTACTGATCAGCTCTTGCAGGATCTCTTGAAGACACCATGTGGCTAATCGATGGCGAAGCTTCTAGACATATGACAGATGACCATGCAAATCTCTCAAGCATGAAGGAAAAAGGAAACCCCTCATAGAATGGAAACAAGAACTCTTATGCAGTCATGGCAATTGGAAAAAATTCTATCAAAATGGAATCAGGTAACAATGTTCATCTTAGCAATGATTTATATGTTCCTGGTTTGAAAAACAATTTATTATCTATTTCTTACTTGGAAGACAAAGGAGATAGAATAGCCTTTGTCGATGGAAAAGTTCTTGTATGGTCTAAAGATTCAAAAATAGAAGATGCTAGAGTCATTGGGATATGTGAAGTAAGATTGTATAAACTCCTAGGTTAGAATGTTCAAGCTCTTGTACATGATGAACTCATTCCTAGTGAGTTATGGCATAAAAGGCATGTTCACCTTCATTATCAAGCATTGCCATCTCTAAAACAGATGGTTGTAGGCATACCAGAACTACAATCAGTACACAAAGGTATTTGTATAGGATGTGCACTTGGGAAGAATATTAAGAAGCCATTCCCAACCAGTGAGAATAGACCCAAGGAGATCTTGGATCTGATACATTCAGATGTATGTGGTCCTATGTCAGTGAAGTCTCTAGGAAGCTCTCTTTACTATGTGACATTCATAGATGATTTCTCAAGAAAGACTTGGATCTACCTGATAAAGACGAAAGATGAAGTATTTGGCAAGTTTGAAGAATTCAAAGTTGAAGAGGAAAACTTGACAAATAAGAAGATCAAGACACTAAGATTTGATAATGGGGGAGAATACACCTCCAAGGAGCTCATTGCCTTTTGTAAAGCAGTTGGGATTAGGAGGGAGCTAATTGTCCCACATGATACTCAATATAATGGTGTGGCAGAAAGTAAGAACAGTTTCATTGAAGAATCTGTTAAGGCAATGATGAATGACCAAAATCTATCCATATTTCTATGGGGAGAAGCAACTATGACAGCCGTATATATCCAAAATAGAATCCCTCATGATTTGAAGAACATGACTCCAAAAGAAGCTCTCTCTGGAAAGAAGCCAAATGTTGAACACTTGAGGATCTTTGACTGTCAATCAAGAAGAAAGAATAGAAGGAAGCTATGATCATGTATGGGAAATTGTGCCTAGACCTGAAGGAAAGTTTGTAGTAACTTCAAAATAGGTTTACAAGATAAAGCATGCAGTAGATGGGAGTATTGATAAATACAAGGCAAGATTCATGGCTAGAAGGTTCTCCCAGCAGGAGGGAGAAGACTATGATAAGACGTTTGCTCCAGTTGCCAGATACACCTCTATTAGAGCCATCATATCTCTTGCAGCATGCATGGATTGGAGTTTACATCAAATGGATGTAAAGACCGCTTTTCTCAATGGAGTGATTGAGGAAGAAGGTATGGCAGAAGCATGGTGAAATCTTCCTAGGGAAAGGGAAGCATATTTTGAGATATATTCGTGGGATGCTAAACTATGGTTTGAGATATGCCTCAAACAGTGATGTACAATTGCATGGATTTACTGATTCAGTTTCGGTAGGAAGTTCAAATGACAGAAAGAGTACTTCTGGTATATGTTCAGTTTGGGCTCTGCTTTGATATCATGGGCTAGCAGAAAACAGAACTTTGTTGCACTCAACACTGCATAAGCAGAGTATATTGCAGCTTGCGATGCTTGTATGAAAGCAATATGACTCCGTAACTGGTTTCTGGACTATTTGATAAGGTGTTGGATTCAACTGTGATATATTGTAGTTGTGTGAAGCTTTCAGAGAACCCGGTGTTCCATGACAGGTCGAAGCACATTGAGATCAAATACTACTATCTTTGTGATAAAGTCTAGAAGGGAGAAGTGATTCTCCAGGACATCTTCGTCGATGAGCAGACAATTGATATGTTGACAAAGCCTCTGTCCAAAGATAAAACTTGCATATTTGAGGGACAAGAAGGGACTCATGGAGAGTGCTCCCTTGGTTGAAAGGGAGGAGATGATTTCTTTAGTTGGGAGGGAGTGTTGATATATGGCATCATGGATAGTCAGTGTGTTGGTGGACAGAGATTCTCCAGGCGGAGAATGGTCCAGGAAAAACAGATTATTGGTGGATAGACATTCTCCCTGTGGAGAATGGTCCAGGTTAACAGATTGTTGACGTATCATGGACTAGTATTTTCCTAAGGCACAGATTGTGGCCCGATTAGAAAAATGGTTAAGGATCGATATTCTCCTAAGGCACAATTATTGGCCCGATCAAGTTGAATAGTCTATCGCCTAAGGACATGACATTGCGATTAGGGTGGTTGATACGAGACCGATATTTTCTAAGGTACATATGGGTAGAGATTGATCTCTATGGTACATATGACTTGATTAGAAAATAGTCCGAGACTAACATTCCTGTAGGAATGGTCTCTGTAGCCCATGGCGTGGCTTTCAACATCTAGGAGGATTGACATTCTTTTAGGACGTATGTCTGGATTAGAAGAATGGTCCTTGTAGCCCATTGCAGGGCTTTCAGCATCTGTTGGGACAACTATTCTTCTAGGACGTATGTCCGGATTAGAAGAATGGTCCTTGTATCACTCTGTTGAGTGGGTGACTCATGCGAGACACTATTGAGTGCGTTGAGTTCAGCACATGACTTATTCAGCATCATGCTCGATAACTTAGATGGAGTATGGCCTCGAGAGATGATGCAAACAATGATATGATTTGATGCCAGAAGATTGTTGTACTGCATGGTGATAGCTTGTGTAGCTATTAGTTGTTTGCAGTGGAGACTGTATGTTTCTAGACAGTAGCTATGTACTACTGTGGTGGATGTGTTCCATTGGTAGTGACTGTGTGTCACTAGGTAGTAGTTCAGTGCTACTAGGAGTGGTTGTGTACCACTGGATAGTAGTTGTGTACTACCATGGATCGACACTGTTGTGATCTATTGGATGGCAACTGTGTACTACTACTGAATTGCCATGGAGACTACCAGTAGTGTTGAAGATTCCTAGACTAGCATACCAACCAATAATGTTGGAGGAGATTACCAGCTAGATGGATAGTAATGATGATGCTTGTGACTTGATCAACATGATCATGAAATAGCTTGTGTGGCTATGATAATGCTAGTTGTTAATACATCCCTAGCTAGGAGGCAGTGTTGATATTATAGTAGCCACAGGAGGTATTAACCTCCATGTGTAACCTCTGACTAGATTAGAATATTCTGGAAGCTAGAAAAACCCTAAACAGATGTGTACAAACCCTAGAAGACAAGTCGACCCAATAAAAGAATTAATATTAAAGTATTACCCTCCAAAAGGAGAATGACAGCCTAGACAATTGACAAAGAACATTATAAATAGAGGGTGCTTGAGTTCATTTGGACACTTACACTCAGATAAGTGGTGCGCAAGTCTAGAGGAGTGCAGCTTCAGTGACTGCAGCTGGGTATTTGTTTTGGTTTGTGGTTTGGACTTTCTGCTTGGTGTGCTAACCAGGGTTACCGGAAGCTCCCCCCCCCCCC
>SNQJ01S0041217.1:39765-54543 GCA_010110895.2 Picea sitchensis | reverse complement strand
TATATGGAGCTACCTTGACATATTTTTCCACGTAAAATTGTCAACAACAAAATATAAGAGGGTCGACCCCTTTAATTTTCCCTTACATTGTGCAAAAATAAATTTACATAAAATGAAACCCTAAGAGGGTGACGTCATGCCTTGGAAGGGTGACATAAGCTATCAAAATTCAATGTCAATCATGAAGGAGGGAGACTTTGGACCTCCAAAGGCCATGTGTCATGCTCTCATGTGCCAAAGTGTCATGCCCTGGGTCTCCTCCTATCAAACCATCAAGTGGGACATCATTTATTCATTTTTTTAATTAAAATTCCTTTATTCAATTAGAGAAGCCTTTCATGGCTCTCAATAATTTAGGGTGAGATTTTATGTATGATGTGAGATACAACACCTCTGGGCCTTCATCCCCTTCTTTCCATGAAATGAGATACAAGCCCTTCTTGGGGTCAATACACCCGAAAAACCAAAATATGATTAAACTGAAGGGAATAAGTGTGGAAAGTGGTAAGTATGAGTGAGGAATAGTACAATTACCATTCAAGGAACCCCCCAGTAGCAACCCTTTTCCCAAGGTTGACCAAATTACTAGGATACCATGTCAACCACCAAAGTGAAATTAGGAAAATAGTATAATTTCTAGGGAAATGTTCCATATTCAAAAAAATACTCTTTGCAACATTCTCAAATGATTCAAATATTAAAGTGACACTTAACATGAGACTAGAATTGTTACCTCATGAAGAAAGAACTATCATCTTATCAGAGTAATGCCGGTATAGTGAATGTTGCTCTATTGTCGATGATGATGATGGTGTGTTGATAAAATGTGGTCATTGATGTCAAAGTGGCAGTGATGATGATGATACAAAAATAATGATAAGGATGTAACAATGATGATGATGATGTGGTAGTGAAAAAGGGAGATTGTTTGATTATTGAATCCATGAAGCCAAGTGAAGAAGCCTCGAAGCCATGAAGCCATGTGAAGAAGCCTTGAAGCCATGAAGCCAAGTAAAGAATCCTTGAAGCCATGAATCCAAGAGAATAAGCCTCGAAGAAAAGTTGATGAATCCTTGAGAAGTCAACTTGCAATAGTAAATCCATGAGGAAAAGTCAACGTCAAAGAAAATTGAAGAAGCCCCTAAAGTGATAATGAGGTGTCCACTTGAAGAAGCCTTGAAGTGTGTCTAAGGAGCCTTAGCATAAGTGTATATAACTCCAAAGTGGCTCCCTTATGGCGTAGATTTTAAAAATGTCCCTCATAGGATGAGATAACATGTGGTTGTTTCCACATGCCCAATTTACGTTGTACACAATGGACTCCACAAGATGTTCAAGATAAATATTACAAGCCTACAAATGTCCAAGATAAAGCTTGTAAGATGGAGATTGTTGAAAGTATTATTTGTGGTCAATTTGGATACCATATATTTGAGGGAATTTTTACCCTACATAACTAACTCAAATGGAAGCACAAAATACATGGTTGGAAATATTATTCCGATAAATTTCCAATGATATATGGAAATCCCTTTAACTCCCTAGGAATGAGGAGATATGATTTTTTTTCGTCTGACAACCCAACTATAAAATTGAGGTTGACTCAACTAATTTTGGGGGATAGAATTACTATAAATACATGATAAATTTTTTCATTTTTAGGGTAACCAACAAAGATATCAAGTCTGAGGTGAGCTTAAGGTGCTGGGGTGTCTTTTTTGTGTGTAAGAGAATCCTAAGGGATTCTCTTAAGGTGTTTCTTATTTTCAAGGTATGCTATAAGGTTGTGATGCTGTCGTAAGGTTGTGAGGTTGTTGTATGCATTGTTGTGAGGTTGTGATGCTGCCATATGCTCTGCTATGAAGTTGTGATGTTGACGAGATGTTTTCGTGAGGTTCTAATGCTGTCATATGCTCTACTATGAAGTTGTGATGTTTTCGTGAGTGGATTTTTTTGTTAGTGGATTTTATTGTCAGTGGATGTTGTCGTTAGTGATTACATTCTAGGACTGATGCTATGATACTTGCTAGGGTTTGAAGGATTTTCTATGGAATGAAGAATGCATGTGAAGTCAGAAGTACTCTATGTATGAAGGTATTTGATTGGTGATATCTTATTGAGTTGGTGCTTAGTTGAGAAGATTGGTGTCTTCATTGAGCATATTGGTTCTTGTTCTTTATGGAGTGGGTGCTTCCTTCCAGTTGGAGCTGGTAAAGCTAGGGGGTTGGTTCCTCCTTCCAGTTGGTGCTGGTAAATCAAGGAGTTGGAGCTTCCTTTAGGTTGGTTCCTGTAATTCAGGGGGTTGGTGCCTCCTTCTAGTTGGTGTTGGAGAATGTTGAAAGTTGGTGCTTCCTATGAATGTAATCTTAACATGATATAAGAAAATCATTCCCTGGTTTTCTCTCGTTTGGTTTTCCATGTAAAAATCATTGTGTTATGTGTATGGTTTTATTTTATTTTATGATGAATGGCATTGTTAATGGTTAATGTTTACATGATGTTCTTAAGGTTAAAAATGGTAGGAACATTCTAACCACTGGAAGGAAGATCATGAATATTTTGGAAGTTTACTCTACAGATGGAGTTCCTTTGTTCAATGGATCAAACTTTTCTCAATGGAGCATAAGGATGAGATTATTTTTACAGACACAATGGTTTGACATTTGGAAATCAGTATTAGATGGTTACACCAATCCAAAAGGTAGACAAAAGGGTGCAACAACAAAGAAGCTACAAAAATACAATGCAATGACATTGAACATAATTCTAAGGGGCTTATCGGGGTTTGAAAAGAAAATAAACAAAGTTGGAAAGAATTCATCATGTAAAGAGATTTGGGACAAACTACAAGAAAAATACACAAAGGAAGTAATGCAAGATTGTGCAGAAGATCAAAAGGAGGATACACCAAAGAAAGAAGCAACATCAAATAAAATGGATGACATCCCAAATAAACATGCAATTGATGAATCAAATGAAAAAAAGGTATTATTGTGATGAAAAATTAAATCCTTGTGACATTAGATGTACCTATGCAAATAAAAGCAGTTTTGACAAAGATAAAGATGAAAGAAAAATACATGACTCAGAAGAAGAAGAGAATGGTGAAGTAGAAGTTGAATTAGACCTTGAAGGGGAAATTATTATTTCTCTAGATGATTTGAGGAATGCAAGGGAGAAGAACAAAATTCTAATGGAACAATTTCATTGGTATCAAGAAAAAAATACATTTCTAGAAGAGAATCTAAGTGAGACTGAAAATAATGTCATTATTTTAAAGGCACAAGTAGAAGTGGTTAAGAATACCAAAGAAACATTGAAGAATCAATTAGAAGATAAAGATACCTAACTCAGAACAAACCTGAAGAATGCTATGATTCAAATAGAAGAGGATAAGAAAATTGAAGAAGTCCTAAACAATCAACTAAAAGAGAAGGAAGAAATTTGTCAAGCAAAATAACTTGAAATTGTTTCTCTAAGAGAAGAAGTGAAAAGGAAAACTTCGAAGAACTTGGAGTTTGAGAATGTTTCATCATATTTAGAAGACATCCTCAATAAACAAATATATCCTAGTGACGAGATAGGTATTGGGTATGACCACAAGAAGAAACACATTGAAGAAGAAAAGAGTTTCAAACTACCAAGAAAGACTAAAGAAAGACCTAAAAGTCATACAAATGGTTCAAAGGATTCCAATAGAATAGTAAAAGACCATGATCAATCAAGACATGGAAAGTAAGCATATCAAAGACGTCCATTTCAAATAAGACCTTTTACTCCCAGATATCAAAGTTTTTTTCCTGGTTATTTTTTTTCTTGCAACAATTTTGGACATAAGGCTATAGATTGTAGAGCTTATGCAAGAAATACTCAAGCAAGTAATAGAGGTATCTACAATAATGTTGAATGTTACAAATTCCACAACTATGGACACATAGTTCGGGATTGTAGAAGCATGATGGAGTCTTCCCTGAAAGAAAATTCTCATATGAAATATAAGAAAGTTTAGAGAAGGAAACAAAAACAAGAAGAATAGGTCAATGGAGAATTCTCAGAGGACATACCCATAGGAATTGCAGAGATGAGTAAAAATGATAAATATGCAATTAAAGAGGAACATGTCAATATTACAAATGATTATCATGTAGTAGAGAAACAATATACATTATTCTAAACAATTTGGCATAGAGACTCCCAATATCGTGGATAATGTTGAGGGGGAGTCTAAGTAGAAGGAAAGGAAGACCAAAGAAAGGAAAACAAAGGATTATATAGAGTAGAATAAAATGTATTGGTAAATCATATAGGATGATAGGGGAAGATACTTCAAAAAGATTCAATAAATGGCCCATTCTAAGGGGGAGTGAACACACTCAAAGGGGGAGTATTGTCGAAAAGGAAAGATGCTCACAACGATAACATTACAGTCAAAAGAAGGAACAGTTGATGATGGAGAGAGCAGAAAAATGAGTTAAATGATAGTGGATAAAAACATGAATACATGAGGAACAATAGAATAAGAAAGAGAATCATGAAATTTAAGAGGAGGAGAAATTATTTATCCTGGATGTCAAATGTTAGAGAAACAAACTATTGGTGGCAGGGAAAGTTACACGATAAGAAAAAAAATGATCCATTTTCCATTGATGTCAAAGGGGGAGAGAAGAAAAGTGATGGATAGAGTGAGCATGCATCACTATAAAAGGAAGAAGGTGTTTCCATCAATGACAAAGGGGGATATTTTTGAGAAAATGTTTTCATTGATGTCAAAGTGGCAGTGATGATGATGATGTGGAGGTAATGATAAGGATGTAATAGTAATGATGATGATGCGGTAGTGAAAAAGGGATATTATTTGAGTATTGAAGCCATGAATCCAAGTGAAGAATCCTTGAAGCTATGAAGCCATGTGAAGAATACTTGAAGCCATGAAGCCAAATAAAGAATCCTTGAATCCATGAAGCCAAATAAAGAAGCCTTGAAGCCATGAAGCCAAGAGAAGAAGCCTTCAAGACATGTTGATGAAGCCTTGAGAAATCAACATGCAGTAATCAATCCATGAGAACAAATCAATTTCAAATCAAATTGAAGAAGCCCCTGAAGTGGTAATGATGTGTCCACTTGAAGAAGCCCCTGAAGTGGTAATTATGTGTCCACTTGAAGTTACTTGAAAGAGCCTTGACATAAGTATATATAACTCCAAAGTGGTTCCCTTATGGTGTAGCTTTCAAGCATGGCCCTTACGGGATGAGATAACACATGGTTTTTTCCACATGCCCACTTTTAGTTTTACACAAATGGATCCCACAATATATCCAAGATAAATATTACAAGCCTATATATTTCCAAGATAAATATTGCAAGATGGATATTGTTGAAAGTATTATTCGTGGTCAATTTGGATACCCTATATTTGAGGGAATGTTTACCCTACAGAAATAAATCAAGTGGAAACAAATTTTACATGGTTGGAAATATTATTATGATACATTTCCAATGCTATATGAAAGTCCCTCTAACTCCCTAGGAATGAGGAGATATGAGTTTTTTTGTTCGACAACCCAGCCATAAAATTGAGGTCGGCTCAACTAATTTTTGGGGACATAATTACTATAAATACATGATAGAATTTCAAATTTTTAGGGTAACCAATGAAGAGATCAAGTCTGAGGTGAACTCAAGGTGTTGGGGTGTCTTTTTGGTGTGCAAGAGAAGTCTAAGGGATTATCTTAAGGTCTTTCTTATTTTCAAGGTATGTTATAAGGTTGGGATGTTGTTGTAAGGTTGTGAGGTTGTCATATGCACTGTTGTGAGGTTGGGATGTTTCCATATGATCTACTATGAAGCTACGATGTTGTCATATGTTCTGCTATGAATTTGTCAAGTTGTTGTGAGTGGATTTTTTCGTTAGTGGATGTTATTGTCAACAGATGTTGTCATCAGTGATTACATTCTAGGAATGATGCTATGAGGCTTTCTAGGGTTTGAAGGATTGTCTATGGAATGAAACATTCATGTGAATCCATAAGTACTATGTCTATGAAGATCTTGGATTGATGATATATTATTGAGTTGGTGCTCAGTTGAGAAGATTGGTGTCTTCATTCAATAGGTTGGTTCCTGTGCTTTAGGGAGTGGGTGCTTCCTTCCAGTTGGAGTTGGTAAAGATAGGGAGTTGGTGCTTCCTTCCATTCGGTGCTGGTAAATTAGGGAGTTGGAGATACCTTAAGTTTGGTTCCTGTAAATAGATGGGTTGGTGTATCCTTCCAGTTGGTGCTGGAGAATATTGGAAGTTGGTGCTTCCTATGAATGTAATATTAACATGATATAAGAAAAACATTTTGTGGTTTTCTCCCGTTTGGGTTTCCACATAAAAATCATTGTATTATGTGTATGGTTTTTTTGTGATGATGAATGACATTGCTAATGGTTAATTTTTGCATGATGTGCTTAAGGTTACAAATTGTAAAAAGTGCTCAATATTGATTCAGCCCCTCCTCTAAGTATTGGTGAATATTCCAACATGGTGAACTATGGTGGATGGGAGGGGATTTGTGGGTTGTGTTGTCCATTCAACTCTTGTAACTCTATGTTTTCTACTTGTAGGCCTCGAGACATCATTTTCTTAGTTACCTCTAGGATGAGGGGGTAAAATATGGATCCTACATGGGGACATGTGATCATTGTAGAGCGCATGAGAACCTCAGCATCTCCTGGTATGACCCGCGCCTACACAAAACCAATAAAACTTTTGAGATCGTAGGGGTGGTGTAACTCACCCCTTGTTCATATGGAAAATAACATAACACTAAAATCTAGAGCAAAACTTGAAAAATAAAAATTTTGTTATATTTTTTTCTAACATATCAATATGAGTATGAAAATCGTATGAATGTAACATAAAAAGATGCAGGAAAGACAATAATGTAAATAAAAAATATGTATGCAAGTCCAAGAAAAATGCAAACTATACTAGCATGACATGCAATATGCAACATATATACAATGCAATGCAAGATGTAAATGCATACCCTAACCTACTAGCCTAACTTTTCTACCTCAAGAAGTCAAGTCTCTTTCCCATAATGGGGCTTGAGAAGGGCCTCACTAACTGGTAATGGATGCCTCCTCCTTTGTAATGTGGATACGTAGTAGGAATCATTGACAAACTTCTTCACAATCTTGTAGGGACCAAGCCAATAATTCTCAAACTTTGTTCATGTGTTTGGTTGGTCCTTCCTTGTATCCTACTCTAGAACCAAATCTCCTTGTTTGTACTCTCCTCCATTAAATTCAAATATATCTTGTATTACCCTAGTATATTGTTTTTAGGGAGGGGGGTGGGATTCTATTGTGAGAACATCATGTCGGCTTAGTCTAATTTGTAAGTCCTTATCATATTTCTTCAATATTTTTACGGAGCTGGTTTCCTTAACATTATAATTGTATAGTTGTTGCTGGTAATATTCCTTCTTAGTCCAGTCTATAGCATTAAAATATTATTCTCGGGCGAAGGGAAAGTCATTTGGATGAAAATCCAAAAGGGGTTCCTCAACTTCAGGAGGTTCCTCCATCTCAGAATCAATGTCAATCTGTTCAACATGATCCTTTTTCATGGCCATGTTGGGGTAGCTGGGTGTAGGTACCATCGTCCATAGGTATATCAAGACTAATCAAATCCATCTGTAAAATTCTAGCTAATGTTCCAAAAAACTTCATAGACAAGAGCATACTTCATACATCGGGTACATATACAACCACAATGTACATCAAGACAATTATCTCAGGCTATTGATCAAGGTGAACATTCACATTCTCTACTACGCCATGAGTGGGAATGGCCCTAGACTCAATCCTGTAAGGCCTCATGGTTTCCAAACACAAATGCCTCATTAACTTTAATGAAATCATATTTTCACCTTCACATGAGTCAAGCATACAATTGTTCAAGAACTTACCATTTACTTGTAATGACATGAAGAACGATGGGTGATCGTCATATTATAGACTAAAATGATTGTTTTTTCATCATTATAGGAGGATCTACAAGTTCTCCTTGTACCTTGAATAACTTTGTTTTTCATTGAAGGGATCTTGATGATCTCTTTCAGAGGTATCAATATATTGATATTTTCGAAGACACTATCTATGTCAATGTTCAAGTCAATATCACTAGTCTTTGGAAAAGTGGGAGTAGGAAGAAGTTTACTTGTTGGTGGAGGAGGGAGACCTTGTTGAGGGAAATCAGGGTCACATGGAGGAGTTTGTCGAACATTTATTCATCTTGCATACAATTTTGATTCCTTCTTCCCAAGTCTTTCCCTCATTTCCTCATCCAGGTTGTTTATAACTTCCATCCTAGCCCTCCTAGTTGCTTCCCTTTTGCTTTCCTCAATTTGATCAAAGGTGATATTAAGGAACACTTGAGGAGATACTGTAAAGATATGGTTGATGCCATCAAAGGGATTCATTTGGTTGGGCTCCCTATTATTCCTTGGAAATTCATATTCCCAATGTGTGTCCTCACATGTCAAGCACTGAGAATTTTTTATTGTATTATAAAGTTGGAAGGATCTAGAGTATTTGGAACCCTTTTTTAGTTTAAACATCTAGGTTTCCATGCTTGATCAAGCCTTTAGGGTTGTTCCCTAAAAAGAGGCTTGGGGGTTGTGGCAGTGTCGTTTCTAAATTAGTGATCTATTCATCATGAGTGTTTAGTTCCCGACGAGTTCATTCATAGTCTCTTCAAGCCTTACCCATGGAGTATTAGTACCTTGGGAGGGCTCACCATTGTGTACAATATTTGGTTTGGTATCGAACTTGGATCTCGTGGCATAGAAAGGGTATACCCTACATGATGAAAGATTAGCCTCAATTTTCATAGCCATTTCCTTGGCTTCATGGGTTGTCTTTATACCCTTGTCCTTGAGAAAGTATCCAAAATGTCCTTGGAAATATTTGATGTTGATGAAGAGAACATAATCCCCTCCAGGGTGATGGATTTTAGGTATCTGCTAAAGCAAATTTTCAAACTTGGCATTAAATTCTCTAACAATCTCATTTTACGATCTTTTGATTTCGATAAGTCGAGTCAACAACATGCTTGGATCCTCTTTAGTACTCCACCTTTTAAGAAAGGTTTCCTCGATTTGATCCATAGTCATGATGCTCTTATCAAGGAGACTTTCATACCATATCCTAGTAACAACGGTAAGAGTGGATGAGAAAAAATTCATTACTAATTCTTCAACATCATGACTCAAAGGATTAAGTTGAAAGGAGGCCCCAAAATTACTCATATGCTCTTCATCAGTGGTCACATCATTACTAGGAAACTTGGTAAACTTCTTCTCATACTTTGGAGGCATCTGTCAAGGCTACCTCGAGATAACAGACATATCAAAGGGTTTGAAAAAATTAGATTCCCATTGATTTTGAGCCATTGTAGGAAAATGAAGGTTTCCACAAAACAAGGACTTCACTATAGGTGAATTGTGGGGAACCCTTCTCTTGTAGGTATTAGGAGGGTTAGAATACCTCCTGGGAATTTGTGGAGTCGCTAGATGATCAACCCTAGATCATCAAAGGAATGTGAGGGAATCACCTTCAGTGGAGTCGCTAGACAAACTTTGAGAGATAACGACTTCGGAGAAAGTTTACCAAAATATGTGTCGTTGAAGAGAGTGACTCAATCCTCCCTGAAAATGGTGCCAAAATGTTATCGCAGGATTTGTACTTGTGCAAATCCCCAACACAAGTCCCAAATATACATAACTACAAGAAATCCTACCACTGTCACCTTGGTAAGAAATCCCCTTGTTTTAGTGATGGAGGAGGTCCACCACAAGGGAGGCTTCCCCAGTGAACTCAAGGGATAAAAGTAGAAATTTTGTTAGCCAAGCCTACCACCCCCTCTCTTGATCACCTAAGTCAAGTTCTAGGTCAAGGAAAACTAAGAGGTATAAGGATGTTCAAAGTACCTTCCCATAACAAGAACACCTATATATATATATATATAATGATTTCCAAGTATAAGCATGCAAATAATACCTCTTTAAGACACTAGATTGTGAAAATTACTATGGTTGTTATGAAATTGCAACAATACAACAATTTATAACAACAAGTATAAGTTTGTAGCAACAACAATACAAATAAATAAAAAATGCATCAATTGACAAGGAGAACTTAACATATGTACAATATATTAATATATAATTGTTTCAAGCAATTTATCAATATGTTATATCACCATTAGAGCAATGTATGCAACAAATGTAAATGTTACCAAGTGATTGTAGAAATTTTTTGCAACAACAAGAAGTTTACTAGTCAATTAGCTTCAGTTAGTGTTAGTGAAGTTAGTAGGAAGCTTGAGAGAATTAAGATAGAGAGTTTGTTGATCACTTTCACCATAACAGAGCTCAGATATTGGTGCCTTTGAGGGCTATGGAGTCTTTACAACAACAATATAATAAATTTGGAGATGAAGCTAGCAAAGACTAAGAGGTAGGGCTTGAAATCTAAGTTGCTAGCACATTAGGGCCTTAGGGTTCAAGCCTTGAGAAGAAGGATTTATAGAGTGAAAGCACTTTTGGGCTCTAGCAACCTTTTATCCCTTCTTAAGTATTTCAACTAGGTCACAATCAATAGTCTAGGGATAAAATCCTAAAGTGCTAGCACTTTATGGATTTAGGAGTCTAACCCTAGCTATGATTTCCTCACAAACTTGGGACAGAATTAACCTTGTGAGAGGAGGAAGCGCTTATTCTCCTCTCTTAGTGTTTCACCAAGCAAAACGTCTAGCATAGGAAAGAGAAATTACCATGAACATTTGATAGCACAAAGATAAAATTGCAGAAATTTCACTTAACCAAGATAGCATGAGAATAAACTCTAATTGGAATTCCATCCAAAAACCAACAAAGAAGCATCCACACTTTACCTTCAATAGATAGCGCATGAGAGAAAAGAGCCAATAACCCCAAAATAGCGAAAATTTCAGACTTTTTCTCTCACAAATGGTGAGAAGATGTGATGATAAAATGAAGTGTCAAGGTGATTTATTTATATGGAGCTACCTTGACTTATTTGTCCACATAAAATTGTCAACAACAAAATTTAAGAGGGTTGACCCCTTTAATTTTCCCTTACATTGTGCAAAAATAAAATTGAGATAAAATGAAACCCTACGAGGGTGATGTCATTCCCTATAAGGGTCACATAGTCTCTCAAATTTCAATGTCAAGCATGAAAGAGGGAGAATTTGGGCTGCCAAAGTCCATGTGTCATGCTCTCTTGTGCCAAAGTGTCATGCCATCGGTCTCCTCCTATAAAACCACCTCTGAAACCATCTCATCCATCAAGCCCTATCCTCCAAGATGGCATTAAGGGATAATGGTGACCTCCTAGGCATCCAAAGGCCAATGTCCAAGTGAAAAAGGGTGAACCTCATCCTATAGTGATGTCAAAGTGCCTCTAAAGGTATGTCCTCCACTCTCAAAGTGCAATGCTCATCATCAATTATCACCAACACGTGGAATATAAAATCCATCCCGTGGGAAAGGTCCTGCAAAGAAAAACAAGTATGCCCTCCAAGGGTCCACAAGTCACATGAATCATGCCAAGTAATCCACATTTAATACAAGAAGCACTCAAACATTTGCATCAAATCTTCCCTTTTCAAATTAAACAAATTCTCAAAGACCTTATAAGTTTTTCCAAATTTAGGTATGGGAGGGGTGTCATGCCAATCCACAAGCCCAAGAATGTTTCCAAAGAAGACCCTATCAAGATCATGTGATGAGTATGAGTTGGATTTGGGAAGACTTTTGGTTATGGGGTTCTTGACATATCAAGGGTTCATATTGTCTCATTTATGGGTGCCTTTGTGGAGGATGTGCTACATCCTTGAGTTCCCTTCATTTNCCCTATCAAGATCATGTGATGAGTATGAGTTGGATTTGGGAAGACTTTTGGTTATGGGGTTCTTGACATATCAAGGGTTCATATTGTCTCATTTATGGGTGCCTTTGTGGAGGATGTGCTACATCCTTGAGTTCCCTTCATTTGCAATGCAACATTTTTCCGAGCCCTTTCTTTTGACTTTTTATTAAGTATGAACATTGAGTTCTATGTGAAATGGAAATAAAAATAGCATTGCAATGCCACTTGAAGTTAGAACAAATTGAGTGAAAAATGAACTAGAAATTAAAGGACACCGCAATGAATTCCCCCATCAAGCGAGACATCATTTATTCATTTTTTTTTAATTAAAATCATTTATTCATTCAGAGAAGAGTTTCATGGCTCTCAATACTTTAGGGAGATAATTTATGTATGATGTGAGCTACAACACCTATCTGAAATGATTCATTCAGAGAAGTGTTTCATCCCCTTCTTCCCATGAAATGATGTACAAGCCCTTATTGGGGTCAATGCACCCGAAAACACAAAAGATGAGGAAACAAAAGGGAAGAATTGTGGAAAGTGGTAATTATGAGTGAGGAATGGTATAATGACCCTTTAAAAAACCCCCCAATAGAAACCCTTTTCCCAAGGTTGACCAAATTACTAGGATACCATGTCAACCACCAAGGTGAAATTAGGCAAAAGGTATAATTTTCAAGCAAACGTTCCATAATCATGAAAGGAAACTTTGCAACATTTTTATTTTCATGTGGTTCATAGCACCAGATATCGTTGCTCACTACGTCCAAACCCCCATGAAATCTATGAGAGAACATTGGGAGGCCGAGTATTTTCACAATATTGGGGGCTTAACAACAAGAGAATCTTATAGACCCATTTAGGGGCACAACATGTCACTCACAAGAAATTGAACTTGGGTGGGGAGGGTAACAAATTCCTCCAAACCAACCAAAATGCATCCAATGGATGTAAAAACATACTCTTTGCAACATGCTCAAATGATTCAAATATTAAAGTGACACTTACCATGAGATTGAAATTGTTACCTCATGAAGCAATACCTGTCGTCTTTTAGGAATCAAGTCAGTGTAATGGATGTTTTTTTTCTGCCAATGATGATGATGGTGAATTGTGGAGGAGGAGAGGATATCTTTGGGTTGTGCAATCCATCCAGCTCTCGACACTCCATCTCTACTACCTGTGGACCTCGAGACATCATCTCCTTAGTTACCCCTAGGCTGGGGGTGTAACATCTAGCTCCTACATGAGGACATGTGATCGTTGTAGGGTGCATGAGAACCTCAACATATCCTAGTATGGCCTACGTCTACACAAACTCAAGCAAACTGTTTATATCATAGGGGTGGTGTAACTCACCCCTTGTTCATATGGAAAAAATAAAAAACTACGAAAATCTAGATTAAAACTTGAAAATAAAATTATGATATTTTATTCTAACATATCAATATGAGTACGAGAATAGTATGAATGTAACATAACAATATGTAGGAAAGACAATAATTTAAATCAGAAATATGTATGCAAGTCAAAGAAAAATGCAAACTATAATAGCATGACATGAAAAATGCAACATATATACAATGAAATGTAGGATGCAAATGCCTACCCTAACCTACCTACTTAACATTTATACCTCAATAAGTCAAGTCTCTTCCCCATAAAGGGGCTTGAAAAGGGACCCACCAACTAGTAATGGATGCCACCTCCCTTGTATTGTGGAAAAGTAGTAGGAATCATTGACAAACTTCTTCACAATATTGTAGGGACCCAACCATATATTCTCAAAATCTCTTCATGTGTTGGGATGACCCTTCCATGTGTGCCACTCTAGAACCAAATATCCTTGTTTGTACTCTCCTCCCTTAAAGTCAAATTTCTCTTATATTACCTTGGTATATTGTCTTGAGGGAAGGGGGTGGGATTCTGTTGTGAGAACACCATCTTGGCTCGATATAATTAGTAAGTCCTTATCATCTTTCTTCAATATTTTGATAGAGATAGTTTCCTTTTCTTTATAATTGTCTAGGTGTTGTTGGTAATATTCCTTCTTAGTCCAATCTATAGCATTAAAATATTCTTCTTGGGCAAAGGGAAAGTCATTTGGATAAAAATACAGAAGGGGTTCCTCAACTTCAATAGGTTCCTTCGTCTTGAACTCAATGTCAATCTCTTCAACATGATCCTTTTTCATGGTCATGTTGGGTAGGCGAGCGTACATACCATCGTCCATAGGCATATCAAGACTTGTCAAATCCACATATAAAGTTCCACCTAATGTCGCAACAAACTTCCTAGACAAGAGCATACCCATACATCGAGGACATCTACAAACACAATGTCCATTGAGAGAACTATCTTAGGATATCGAGTAAGGTGAACAAGAGCATACACTTTTTCAAGAGCTTGCCATCTACTTGTAATGACATGAAGAATGTTGGGAGCTCATCATATTGTAGTCTAAAATGATTGGCTTGAAACATTATAGAAGGGTCTACATGTTCTCCTTATACCTTGAAGAATATCTCCACTTTGTTTTTCATTGAAGGGATCTTGATGATCTCTTTCAAAGACACGAGTATATTGATATTTTCAAAGACACTATCTATGCCAATGTTCAAGTCAATATCACTAGTCTTTGGCAAAGTGGGAGTACGAAGAAGTTTACTTGTTGGTGGAGGAGGGAGACCTTGTTGAGGGAGCTTGGGGTCACTGGGAGGAGCTTGTGGCACATTTTTTAATCTTGCGTACACTTGTAATTCCTTCTTACTAAGTATGTCTCTCCTTTCCTCATCCATACTATTTATAACTTTCATCCTAGCCCTCTTA
>SNQJ01S0041217.1:6944-39755 GCA_010110895.2 Picea sitchensis | reverse complement strand
ACTTTTGGGCTCTAGCAACCTTTTATCCCTTCTTAAGTATTTCAACTAGGTCACAATCAATAGTCTAGGGATAAAATCCTAAAGTGCTAGCACTTTATGGATTTAGGAGTCTAACCCTAGCTATGATTTCCTCACAAACTTGGGACAGAATTAACCTTGTGAGAGGAGGAAGCGCTTATTCTCCTCTCTTAGTGTTTCACCAAGCAAAACGTCTAGCATAGGAAAGAGAAATTACCATGAACATTTGATAGCACAAAGATAAAATTGCAGAAATTTCACTTAACCAAGATAGCATGAGAATAAACTCTAATTGGAATTCCATCCAAAAACCAACAAAGAAGCATCCACACTTTACCTTCAATAGATAGCGCATGAGAGAAAAGAGCCAATAACCCCAAAATAGCGAAAATTTCAGACTTTTTCTCTCACAAATGGTGAGAAGATGTGATGATAAAATGAAGTGTCAAGGTGATTTATTTATATGGAGCTACCTTGACTTATTTGTCCACATAAAATTGTCAACAACAAAATTTAAGAGGGTTGACCCCTTTAATTTTCCCTTACATTGTGCAAAAATAAAATTGAGATAAAATGAAACCCTACGAGGGTGATGTCATTCCCTATAAGGGTCACATAGTCTCTCAAATTTCAATGTCAAGCATGAAAGAGGGAGAATTTGGGCTGCCAAAGTCCATGTGTCATGCTCTCTTGTGCCAAAGTGTCATGCCATCGGTCTCCTCCTATAAAACCACCTCTGAAACCATCTCATCCATCAAGCCCTATCCTCCAAGATGGCATTAAGGGATAATGGTGACCTCCTAGGCATCCAAAGGCCAATGTCCAAGTGAAAAAGGGTGAACCTCATCCTATAGTGATGTCAAAGTGCCTCTAAAGGTATGTCCTCCACTCTCAAAGTGCAATGCTCATCATCAATTATCACCAACACGTGGAATATAAAATCCATCCCGTGGGAAAGGTCCTGCAAAGAAAAACAAGTATGCCCTCCAAGGGTCCACAAGTCACATGAATCATGCCAAGTAATCCACATTTAATACAAGAAGCACTCAAACATTTGCATCAAATCTTCCCTTTTCAAATTAAACAAATTCTCAAAGACCTTATAAGTTTTTCCAAATTTAGGTATGGGAGGGGTGTCATGCCAATCCACAAGCCCAAGAATGTTTCCAAAGAAGACCCTATCAAGATCATGTGATGAGTATGAGTTGGATTTGGGAAGACTTTTGGTTATGGGGTTCTTGACATATCAAGGGTTCATATTGTCTCATTTATGGGTGCCTTTGTGGAGGATGTGCTACATCCTTGAGTTCCCTTCATTTTCAATGCAACATTTTTCCGAGCCCTTTCCTTTGACTTTTTATTAAGTATGAACATTGAGTTCTATGTGAAATGGAAATAAAAATACCATTCCAATGCCACTTGAAGTTAGAACAAATTGAGTGCAAAATGAACTAGAAATTAAAGGACACCGCAATGAATTCCCCCATCAAGCGAGACATCATTTATTCATTTTTTTTAATTAAAATCATTTATTCATTCAGAGAAGAGTTTCATGGCTCTCAATAATTTAGGGAGATAATTTATGTATGATGTGAGCTACAACACCTATCTGAAATGATTCATTCAAAGAAGTGTTGCATCCCCTTCTTCCCATGAAATGATGTACAAGCCCTTATTGGGGTCAATGCACCCGAAAACACAAAAGATGAGGAAACAAAAGGGAAGAATTGTGGAAAGTGGTAATTATGAGTGAGGAATGTTATAATGACCCTTTAAAAAAACCCCCAATAGAAACCCTTTTCCCAATTGACCAAATTACTAGGATACCATGTCAACCACCAAGGTGAAATTAGGCAAAAGGTATAATTTTCAAGCAAACGTTCCATAATCATGAAAGGAAACTTTGCAACATTTTTATTTTCATGTGGTTCACAACACCAGATATCGTTGCTCACTACGTCCAAACCCCCATGAAATCTGTGAGAGAACATTGGGAGGCCGAGTATTTTCACAATATTGGGGGCTCAACAACAAGAGAATCTTATAGACCCATTTAAGGGCACAACATGTCACTCACAAGAAATTGAACTTGGGTGGGGAGGGTAACAAATTCCTCCAAACCAACCAAAATTCATCCAATGGATGTAAAAACATACTCTTTGCAACATGCTCAAATGCTTCAAATATTAAAGTGACACTTACCATGAGATTGAAATTGTTACCTCATGAAGCAATACCTGTCGTCTTCTGGGAATCAAGTCAATGTAATGGATGTTTTTTTTCTGCCAATGATGATGATGGTGAATTGTGGAGGAGGAGAGGATATCTTTGGGTTGTGCAATCCATCCATCTCTCGGCACTCCATCTCTACTACCTGCAGACCTCGAGACATCATCTCCTTAGTTACCCTTAGGACGGGGGCGTAACATCTAGCTCCTACATGAGGACATGTGATCGTTGTAGGGTGCATGAGAACCTCAACATATCCTAGTATGGCCTACATCTACACAAACTCAAGCAAACTGTTTATATCATAGGGGTGGTGTAACTCACCCCTTGTTCATATGGAAAAAATAAAAAACTACCAAAATCTAGATTAAAACTTGAAAATAAAATTATGATATTTTATTCTAACATATCAATATGAGTACGAGAATAGTATGAATGTAACATAACAATATGTAGGAAAGACAATAATTTAAATCAGAAATATGCATGCAAGTCCAAGAAAAATGCAAACTATAATAGCATGACATGAAAAATGCAACATATATACAATGAAATGTAGGATGCAAATGCCTACCATAACCTACCTACTTAACATTTATACCTCAATAAGTCAAGTCTCTTCCCCATAAAGGGGCTTGAAAAGGGACCCACTAACTAGTAATGGATGCCACCTCTCTTGTATTGTGGAAAAGTAGTAGGAATCATTGACAAACTTCTTCACAATATTGTAGGGACCCAACCATATATTCTCAAAATATCTTCATGTGTTGGGATGACCCTTCCACGTGTGCCACTCTAGAACCAAATATCCTTGTTTGTACTCTCCTCCCTTAAAGTCAACTTTCTCTTATATTACCCTGGTATATTGTCTTGAGGGAATGGGGTGGGATTCTGTTGTGAGAACACCATCTTGGCTCGATATAATTAGTAAGTCCTTATCATCTTTCTTCAATATTTTGATAGAGCTAGTTTCCTTTTCTTTATACTTGTCTAGGTGTTGTTGGTAATATTCCTTCTTAGTCCAATCTATAGCATTAAAATATTATTCTTGGGCAAAGGGAAAGTCATTTGGATAAAAATACAGAAGGGGTTCCTCAACTTCAATAGGTTCCTCCATCTTGAACTCAATGTCAATCTCTTCAACATGATCCTTTTTCATGGTCATGTTGGGTAGGCGAGCGTACATACCATTGTCCATAGGTATATCAAGACTTGTCAAATCCACATGTAAAGTTCCACCTAATGTCGCAACAAACTTCCTAGACAAGAGCATACCCATATATCGAGGACATCTACAAACACAATGTCCATTGAGAGAACTATCTTAGGATATCGAGTAAGGTAAACCTTCACATTCTCTACTATGCCATGAGTGGGAATGGCCCTAGACTCAATCCCACACACATTTTTGTAAGGCCTTGTTGTTTCCAATCCCAACTGCCTCATTACCTTTAAGGACATCATATTTGCACCTGCACCTCATTCAAGCATACGCTTTTTCAAGAGCTTGCCATTTACTTGTAATGACATGAAGAATGTTGGGAGCTCGTCATATTGCAGTCTAAAATGATTGGCTTGAAACATTATAGAAGGGTCTACATGTTCTCCTTATACCTTGAAGAATATCTCCACTTTGTTTTTCATTGAAGGGATCTTGATGATCTCTTTCAAAGACACAAGTATATTGATATTTTCCAAGACACTATCTATGTCAATGTTCAAGTCAATATCACTAGTCTTTGGCAAAGTGGGAGTACGAAGAAGTTTACTTGTTGGTGGAGGAGGGAGACCTTGTTGAGGGAGCTTGGGGTCACTGGGAGGAGCTTGTGGCACATTTCTTAATCTTGCGTACACTTGTAATTCCTTCTTACTAAGTATGTCTCTCCTTTCCACATCCATACTATTTATAAATTTCATCCTAGCCCTCTTAGTTTCTTCCCTTTTGCTTTCCTCACATTGCTTAGAGGTGATATTAAGGCACACTTGAGGAGATACTATAAATATATGGTTGATACCATCAAAGGGATTCATTTGGTTGGGATCCCTATTATTCCTTTGGAATTCATATTCCCCATGTGTGTCCCCAAATGTCGAGAACCAAGGAGTTTCTTATTTACTTATAACGTTGGAAGGATCTAGAGTATTTGGATTTGTTCATTTGAAGTCATAGGTTTCCATGCTTGATTAGGCCTTTGTGGTTTTCCCCTAAAAGGATGCTTGGGGGATTGTGGCAATTCCATTTATAAATTAGTGATTCTATTAATCATGATTGTTTGGTTCCTGGCGAGGTAATTCATAGTCTCTTCAAGCCTTTCCCATGGAGCATTAGTATCTTGGGAGGGCTCAACATTGCGTACTTATCCCTTTATAAATTAGTGATTATATTCATCATGATTGTTTGGTTCATGGTGAGGTAATTCACAGTCTCTTCAATCCTTTCCCATGGAGCATTAGTATCTTGGGAGGGCTCAACATTGCGTACTATCTTTGGTATGGTATCGACCTTGTCTCTCAGAGAATAGAAAGGATATACCCTACATGATGAAAGATTAGACTCAATTTTACTAGCCATTTCCTTGGCTTCATGGATTGTTTTTGGACCCTTGTCCTTGAGAAAGTATCCAAATGTCCCTATCAATATTTGATGTAGATGAAGAGAATATAATCCCCCCCAAGGTGATGGCTTTTAGGGATCTGTTGAAGAAAATTTTCAAACTTGGCACTAAATTCTCTAACAATCTCATTTTCCAATTTCTTGATTTCCGTAAGTCGTGTCAACAACGTGCTTGGATCCTCTTTAGTACTCCACCTTTTAATAAATGTTTCCTCGATTTGATCCATAGTCTTGATGCTCTTATCAGGGTGACTTTCATACCATCTCCTAGCAACATCGGTAAGAGTGGTTGAGAAAATTTTCATTACTAAGTATTCAACATCATCACTCATAGGATCAAGTTGAAAGAAGGCCAAAAAATTACTAATATGCTCTTCAACAATGGTCACATAATTACTAGGTAACTTAGGAAAAAAA
This sequence comes from Picea sitchensis, assembly GCA_010110895.2. Taxonomy (NCBI): domain Eukaryota; kingdom Viridiplantae; phylum Streptophyta; class Pinopsida; order Pinales; family Pinaceae; genus Picea; species Picea sitchensis. The sequence continues at coordinate 34,477 of SNQJ01S0041217.1, read as the reverse complement.
TTCTCATACTTTGGAGGAATCTATCTATTGTACCCCCAGATAGTAGACATATCCAAGGGTTTGAAAACATTGGATTGAGCCATTGTAGGCAAGGGAATATTTCCACCAAAAAAGGACTTCACTACAGGTGAATTGCAAGGAATCCTTCTCTTGTAGGTCTTAAGAGGGTTATGGTACCTCATGGGACATTTTGGAGTTTCCATAAGATACCCCCTAGATCATCAAAGGAAGGTGAGCAATCATCCTTAGTGGAGTCACCATGCAAACTTTGAGAGATAATGGCTTTGGGGAAAGTTTACCAAAATATATGTCATTGAGGAGAATGACTCAATATTCCCCGGAAATAGTGCCAAACTATTATCGCAGGATTTTTACTTGTGCAAATCCCCAATGCAAGTCCCCAAATCTGCGTAACTACATGAAATCCTACCACTATCACCTTAGTAATAAATCCCCTCATTTTAGCGATGGAGGAGTTTCACCACAAGGGAGGCTTCCCCGGTGACCTCAAGGGATCAAAGTAGCAAGTTTTTTAGCCAAGCCTTCCGCCCCCTATCTTGATCACCTGATTCAAGGTCTAGTTCAAGAACAACTCAAAGGTATAAGGACGTTTGAAGTACCTACCCAAAACACGAACACTTACACACACACACCCACACATACATAATGATTTCCAAGTACAAGCATGCAAATAATACCTCTTTAAGACACTAGACACTGGAAATTACTATGGCTATTATGAAATTGTAGTAGTACAACAATTTATAACAAGAAGCATAAGTTTGCAACAAAAGCAATAAAAAGAGATCAGAAATGCAATTGACAAGGACAAATTAGCACATATCCAATAGATTAATATTCAATTGTTTCAAGCAATTTATGAGCATGTTATACCAGCATTAGAGAAATGTATGCAACAAATTTAAATGTTACCAGGTGGCTGTAGAAAACTTTTGCAACAAAAACAAGTTTACTTGTCAATTAACTTAAGTTAGTGTTAGTGAAATTAGTAGGAAGTTTGAGAGAATTAAAATATATCATTTTTTGATCACTTTCACCATAAGAGAGCTTAGAGATTAGTTCCTTCGAGGGTTATGGAGTCTTTACAAATGCAATACAATAAATTTGGAGATGAAGCTAGAAAATACTAAGAGGTAGGGCTTGAACTCTAAGGTGCTAGTATGTTAGGTCCTTAGGGTTTAAGCCTTGATAAGAAGGATTGATAGAGTGCAAGCACTTTTGGGCTCTAGCAACCTTTTCTCCCTTCTTAAGTACTTCAACTAGGTCACAATCAAGAGTATATGATGCAGGAGCATCGCCAATGTCAAGTGAGCATGGGACAAGCACCAATACATTTTAGACACATGATAAATTATTTAAAAACTTTTGAAGATAGATGTGCAAAACGTAAATGTAACAGTTAAGGAGAGGCGTACTTATGGATTGTAATCAGACCTTGAGCGACCCGCTCTCGTCTGAAGGACTAAGAAGGCATTTATGTTAGTAGGTAGCTTTGAATTCTCAGATTAGACAGTTTTAGGAGTGGAGGGAAAATGGATATAGATACCCTCATTGTAATATTGTAGTATTAGAAGTGAAGAACATTACCAGGAGAAGAGCATACAGAGCTGGAACAGAGAAACTGTGTTTGAAAAACACCCATGTACAGAGATTTGAGTTAATATAAGAAGTCTTAATTCATATTCATGGCGTTGTATTTGTTTCTTGTATGTGTATACTGAATGGTATGTTCATAATTTTACTTTTTCTGTTATATATTTTCTTTCTACGCTGTGTATGGATGATTTCTTGTTAAATGTTTGAAGTCTGAGAGAGAAAGAGTTAGGAAATGAGTTTCAATTGTTTCTCTATCTGAGCAAGGGTTCTTGCAAGGAGTGAAGTTGAATTGTCCCCAAGGTGTGCGTTGACAAAGGATTCATAGATTTGTCTCTGGAAGCCTCAGATAGAACAACTTTTGTTCTCATTTCCTCTGAAGGGCAGATTTGATGCAGAAGTTGTGCAAGGTGTGCACAGACCAAGCTTGAATCCAGGGTTTGAAACCTAAGAAGCTATTGAAGGACTGCCACTGCAAGGAGTGCACGGAGTCAAAGGTGTTCAATACCAAAGTAATGGAGGGTTTCCGCAGGGAATGCGTGTAGGAGTTTCTTGAAAGGCTGGAAGTCGTGGAAAACCTCAGAAGGATTCGAACCTGCGAAAGTCGTCGAAGGGAAGAGACAAATGGTAAAAATTCTTCGTAGAGAATTGTAAAATCCCGCCAGCCGTCCGATCTAATAGAGAAGCAAGGGTGTTACGCCTGTTTCTAGAGTTTCAATCTCAGGAGATTGTGAGCCGTTGGATCCTCACCTAGTTACCTGTCAGCCATGGGATTTGGCAGGAGTTGCACGAGGGTTAAATTCTCGCAGGTAGAGGGAAGGTCCCGAAAAGCATCGAGATATCAGAAGTCTAGAGGACAGGAGATCGGGTCACTTCATAGTGAAAACCCCAATCTTGATATGGACCGTCCATCTGTTGGGACACGTGGCGGAGATCAAGCACCCGTTGGTATTTCGGCTACCAGGGTTTTAAGTTGACAGAGAAACTGGTACATCGGGGAATCGCAAGTTGCGAAATCCCGAGACTGAATCAGGATCGTCCATCAGGTGAGACAGGTGGTGACGATCGAGAGCCCGTCGACATTTCGCATGTTGGATTTTTGGGGTTCTGTAGGACAGGAGGACATCAACATTTGACTCCGCGAAATCGTGAATGATCGAGGACCATCCATCGGTTGGGACATGTGGTGGATATTGGAAGCCATCGGTATTTCGGGATTCGGCGTTTCGTGAATCCTGAAGATAGGAAGCACACACATTTCAGAATTGCGAAGTCTGAAACCTCAATAAGGTGGAAAGCTCTGGTGTGGGGCTGACTGACGTCATTTTAGCATATAGGAGGTCGAGAATCAGAACTTTGGGAGTTCCGAGGGAAAGAACCTATAAGCATTTTAGTTCTCGAAACCGCGAAGCGACGAGGACCGTCCATCTCTAGGGGATGTGTGGCAACAATCTACGTCTTTGAAGGAAAATCCCGAAAGGGAAACCATTTCGAGAAATTGGGATTCGGAGAATCGGAAACCCTGAGGACAAAGGATCCATGCGTTTCAACATTCGAAATCCCAAAACCATGAAAGACTTAGGACTGCGATCATATGGAATAGTGGTCACATGGACCAAAAGGTAGCCACGGGGACTAACCACTGTTGAAGCCGTTTCAACATTTCGAGATATCGTAGATCGAGGGATCGAGAAGGCTGAGGTTCTTGACAACGAGAATCGTGAAACCCCGAAACCCAAAATTTATGTTAGGGAGAGATCGGGTATGCACAGAGTCGGTGGTAGAGGAAAAGGAAGGACCTATGAATAGGGTTTTTAACAGAGATTCTGGTGAGGAATCGAAAGATCCACTTCAGCTCGAAGGTGAAGTTAGAACGATCCATTAAGACCGGGAGGTCAGCGCAGAGGCTTTGCTGAGGCAAAGGTGACGTCTGCGTCAGGTTTGGTATCAGAGCACAGAAAGGGTTCTTTGCTTTCTGTAGCAAGGAAAAGGAAGATTCACCATGCCGCCAAGAAGAAGGGATAGGCAAACACCTGATCTGCCAGAGGAAAGGGAAATACCAAGAAGAAGAGGTAGGTAGATGCCTGACCCAGCCATGGTAAGAGAAATGCGTGATTTACGTGCCAGACTTGAGAACATGGAGACAACACAGAGGCACACAGTCGGTATTGGGGATCTTAGTGATTCCGAAAGTGAAAATGAAGTTGAACATGAAGAAGAAGAAGTTTTAGTGGAAGATGCCGCAAATGAATGCTTGATTAGAGCTGTCGCAAGGATGGGTGCCAGGGAAAAAATGGACATCCCAGTTTATGAGGGAAACCTGGATGCTAAAGAGTTCCTAGAATGGATTAGAGCTCTGGACACTTATTTCAACTATGAAGATGTCGAGGAAGACAAGAAGGTCAGACATGCCGTCACAAGTTTGAAGGGACATGCAACATTGTTGTGGGATGAACTACAAGCTGACAGACGCTGCAAATGCAAGCAGAAAATCAAGAGTTGGGATAGGATGATCGCGAAGATGAAGGAAAAATTCATCCCCAAAGATTTCCAGATTACTCTGTTTCGAAGAATGCAAAATTTGAGACAGAAGGTGATGACAGTGAATGAATATACTGAAGAATTCTACAGGCTGAGCATGAGGGCAGGTCATCGGGAAATCGATGATGAAAAGGTTTCCATGTACATGAATGGCCTGAGATATGACATTCAGGATGAGATGAGCATGGTAACCATCCGAATGGTGGAAGATGCTTATCAAATGGCTCTAAAAGCTGAAGAGAAGCTGAACCGAAAATAGGGTCAAAGAGGGTGAGGCAGGAGTTAAGCCAGGGGAAAATCAGTTGTCCAAGACAAAAATCAGAAACCCAAGGAGGACTAGAAGAAACCTCAGGCTCGAACTGAAAGAGGTGGAACCTCACAGCGAGGGAAATATGCTGAACAGAGAGGGAAGCATACTGAACAAAGAGGAGATTATGCTGATAATGACATTTTTCCTCATACTAGAGGTAGAGGAAGAGGAAGAGGTGGAGTAATAAAGTGCTTCACGTGTGGAAAGAATGGACATAAATCTTATGAATGTCCAGACAAGAAGAAAGAGAGTGGAGAGACTCACATCGCCGAAGCACAGAGGTAGAATGTTGAGGCAGAGGATGTTGAAGGCGGAAGATCGCTGATGATGCGAAAAGTTCTCTTAACACTAGAGAAGGAGGTGGAGAGTTCAGTCCAAAGAAACAGACTTTTTCGGACTGCTTGCAAAACCAAGGACAGGGTATGGAAGGTCATTATGGACAGTGGTAGCACGGATAATCTTGTTTCAACGGAGATGGTAGAAAAGCTGGAGCTGGAGATGATTGAACATCCAAGTCCATATAGAGTTTCATGGCTCCAAAAAGGACATCAGGTAAATGTCACTAAACAATGTTTAGTTGAATTTAAGATAGGAGGATATAATGATAAGATACTCTGTGATGTTATTCCCATGGATGTTTGTCATCTATTGCTGGGTAGATCATGGCAATATGACATAAATGTGATTCATGATGGGAGGATGAACACATACACCCTAGAGAAGAATGGGAGAACTCACATGTTGCTTCCAATCAAAGATAAGGAAGTGAAACCTGAAGTAAGTAACACTGTAATTCTCATGAGTGGGAAGGAACTTCTTACCGAGGTCAAGAAGAAGGAGGATCCACAATTCATTGTGGTCAGGAAGCCTAGAATTGTTTTAACCAACACAAGGGTAGATGATCTACCAGAAGAGGTTTAGGAACTGCTGGAAGAGTCAACTGACATAGTAGTGGACGAACTACCTCGTTCGTTTCCATCGAGCAGAAGTGCGAGTCATCATATTGATATCATACCTGGATCCAGTTTACCAAACAAAGCAGCGCACAGATTAACGCCATAGGAAAATGAAGAGGTTAAAAGACAAGTCCAAGATTTGTTGGATAAAGGGTTGGTTAGAGAAAGCTTGAGTCCATGTGTTGTTCCGACAGTACTCAGTCCAAATAAAGACAGAGGTTGGAGGATGTGTACTAATTCAAGGGTGATCAACAAGATAACCATCAAATACAAATTTCCATTGCCAAGGATTGATGATCTGATGGATTTCTTAAGTGGAGCAATTTTTTTTTCGAAGATTGATTTGAAAAGTGGATATCACCAGATTCGTATGAGGGAAGGTGATGAATGGAAAACAGCCTTCAAGACTAACGAAGGGTTGTATGAATGGCTTGTTATGCCATTTGGTTTAACGAACATGCCAAGTATCTTCATGAGGTTGATGAACGAAGTCCCGAAGGAATTCATCGGAAAATTTTTCATTGTGTATCTGGATGATATACTGATGTTCAATAAAATAGAGCCAGAGCATCTAAAACAGTTAGCTACAGTGATGAAGAGATTACAGCAAGAGAAGCTACTGATAAACATGAAGAAATCCTCATTCATGAAGACATAACTCATCTATTTGGGTTTTGTTATTTCTGCAGATAAATTGAGGATGGATCCAGATAAGGTGGAAGTGATCTAGAATTGGCCATCATCGAAGAGCATATTTGAGGTGAGAAGTTTTCACGGATTGGCTAGTTTCTATCAGAAGTTGATCAGGAATTTCAGTGGAATTAGTGCACCGATGATGGACACAGTGAAGAAAAGACACAAATCTTTTCACTGGACGGAAGAGGCTGAGAAGAGTTTTAATCTGTTGAAGAGGAAAATCATGGAACAACCAATTCTGGTGTTGCCTGATTTTCAAAAGACATTTCAAGTGAAATGCAATGCAAGTGGATTTGAAATAGGGGCAGTCTTGAGTCAAGAAGACAGGCCGATAACATACTTCAGCGAGAAGCTGAATGAAGCGAAGGTGAAGTACTCCACATATGACAAGGAGTTCTATGCTATCATTCATGCATTGAAGAAGTGGAGACACTATTTGATTCCGAAGGAGTTTGTCTTATACAGTGACAATCATGCACTGTAGTTTGTGACTCAACAGGAAAAGTTGAATCAAAGACATGTAAAATGGGTTGAATACATGCAGAACTTTACTTTTGTAATCAAGCATATTTCTGGAACTGCTAACAAGGTTGTTGATGCTTTGAGCAGGAAATGTTTGTTGTTGCAGGAGTTTAGAGTTAAAACACTGGGTTTTGATGATCTCAGGAACATGTACAGAGATGATCCAGATTTTAAGAAGGCATATGAAGTAGCTGAGAATCCAATTCTCATAGATAGAAGCCAATGGATAGAATACATGATCCAGGAAGGATCACTGTTTAAAGGTAATCAACTTTGTATTCCAAAATGCTCCATGAGGGAGAATTTGCTGAAAGAGAAACACAGTGGAGGATTGGCCGAGCACTTTGGTCACAACAAGACATTCATAAAATTGAATGAGTCATATTTTTGGCTGGGAATGTGAGAAGATGTCAAGAGATTCATGGACAGATGCAGAATTTGCCAGCATTCGAAGGGAAAGAGACAGAATGCAGGATTTTATCAACCATTTCCCATACCTGAGAGGCCGTGGGATGCAGTCAACATGGATTTCATATTGGGGTTGCCAAGAACACAAAGAGAGTTTGACTCAATCTTTTTGGTGGTGGATATATTTTCCAAAATGGCACACTTTATTCCATGTCAAAAAACTAGTGACGCAACTCACATTGCGAATCTGTTTTTCAAAGAAGTCATTCGACTTCATGGATTACCAAGGAGCATAGTTTCGGATCGAGACACTAAATTCGTAGGACAATTTTGGAGGACCTTATGGAAGAAGCTGGGAACTAACTTTTCGTTCAATTCGGCTTATCATCCTCAGAAGGATGGATAGAAAGAAGTGGTAAATAGGAGTTTAGGAGACTTGCTGAGGAGCTTGGTGATAAAACACCACAACCAATGGGACAACATATTACCACAGACAGAGTTTGCTTATAATGACTCAGTTAACAGAAGCAAAGGACAAAGTCCATTTCGAATTGTTTATGGCATGCATCCGAGAGGAATTTCTGAGCTGAGGGATTCAGAACAGATTGTGACTAGGAGCGCTAGTGCAGAAGATTTCACAGAGGCGATGAAAGAACTTCACAACCAAGTGAAGGAGCGTTTACAGAACTCGAGCCAGGAGTGTAAGTGAAGGGCAGATCAACACAGGAGACAACTTCAATTTGAGGTTGGTGATTTGATTTTGGCACATCTGAGAAAGGAGAGGTTCCCGAAGGGGACATATAAAAAATTGAAGATGAAGAAGATCGGACCATGTAAGGTCTTGAAGAAAATTGGGGCAAATGCTTATGATATTGAATTACCCAATGGGATCGGAATTTCTCCGATATTCAATGTATCAGATTTGTACCCATACAAAACTGAGGAAGAAGGAACAAGTGATGAACAACTAGAGATCAGGTGGACGAAACAGATGCCTGTTGCAGAGAAGCCACAGATGGAAAGCATACTAGACAAAAGAATTAGCAAGAAGACCAGAAGAAAACAATACTTTGAATACTTGGTCAAGTGAAAAGGACATCCAGTTGAAGATGTCAGTTGGGAGAATGAAGCAGAGATTCAGAAGCATGGGCAGACCGTGCGAGAGCTCATGGACAGGAGCCCATGAAAATTTTCAAGTGAGGGAGTATGATGCAGGAGCATCGCCAATGTCAATCGAGCGTGGGAAAAGCGCCAATACATTTTAGACACATGATAAATTATTTAAAAACTTTTGAATATAGATGCGCAAAACGTAAATGTAACAGTTAAGGAGAGGCGTACTTATGGATTGTAATCAGACCTTGAGTGACCTTCTCTCGTCTGAAGGACTAAGAAGGCATTTATGTTAGTAGGTAGATTTGAATTCTCAGATTAGACAGTTTTAGGAGTGGAGGGAAAACATATATAGACACCTTCATTGTAATATTGTAGTATTAGAAGTGAAGAACATTACCAGGAGAAGAGCATACAGAGCTGGAACAGAGAAACTATGTTTGAAAAACACCCATGTACAGAGATTTGAGTTAATAGAAGAAGTCTTAATTCAGATTCATGGCGCTGTATTTGTTTCTTGTATGTGTATACTGAATGGTATGTTCATAATTTTACTCTTTCTGTTATACATTTTCTTTCTATGATGTGTATGGATGATTTCTTGTTAAATGTTTGAAGTCTGAGAGAGAAAGAGTTAGGAAATGAGTTTCAATTGTTTCTCTATTTGAGCGAGGGTTCGTGCAAGGAGTGCAGTTGAATTGTCCGCAAGGTGTGCGTTGACAAAGGATTTAGAGATTTGTCTCTGGAAGCCTCAGATAGAACAACTTTTGTTCTCATTTCCTCTGAAGGGAAGATTTGATGCAGAAGTTGTGCAAGGTGTGCACAGACCAAGCTTGAATCCAGGGTTTGAAACCTGAGAAGCTATTGAAGGAGTTCTGCTGCAAGGAGTGTGAGGATTCAAAGGTGTTCAATACCGAAGTAATTGAGGGTTGCCGCAGGGAATGCGTGTAGGAGTTTCTTGAAAGGCTGGAAGTCGTGGAAAACCTCAGAAGGATTCGAACCTGCGAAAGTCATCGAAGGGAAGAGACGAATGGTCAAAATTCTTCATAGAGAATTGCAAAATCTTTCCAGCCATCCGATCTGATAGAGAAGCAAGGGAGTTACGAGTGTTTCTAGAGTTTCAAGCTCAGGAGATTGTGAGCCATTGGATCCTCACCTAGGTACCTTTTAGCCATGGGATTTGGTAAGAGTTGCACGAGGGTTAAATTCTCGCAGGCAGAGGGAAGGTCCCGAAAAGCATCGGGATATCATAAGTCTAGAGGACAGGAGATCGGGTCACTTCATAGTGAAAACCCCGATCTTGATCTGGACTGTCCATCTATTGGGACACGTGGCAGAGATCAAGCACCCGTTGGTATTTTGGCTACCGAGGTTTTAAGTTGACATAGAAACTGCGACATCGGGGAATCGCAAGTCGCGAATTCCTGAGACTGTATCAGGATCGTCCATTAGGTGAGACAGGTGGTGACAATCAAGAGCCCGTTGGCATTTCGCATGTCGGATTTTCGGGGTTCAGGAGGACAGGAAGACATCGACATTTGACTTCATGAAATAGAGAATGATCGAGGACTGTCGATCGGTTGGGACACGTGGTGGAGATTAGAAGCCATCGATATTTTGGGATTCGACGTTTCGCGAATCCTGAAGACAAGAAGCACACACATTTCGGAACTGCGAAGTCCGAAACCCCGATAAGGTGGAAAGCTCCGGTGTGGGGCCGACTGGCGTCATTTCAGCATATAGGAGGCCGAGAATCAAAACTTCAGGAGTTCCAAGGGAAAGAACCTATAAGCATTTTAGTTCCTGAAACCGCGAAGCGACGAGGACCGTCCATCTCTATGGGACATGTGGCAATAGTCTAGGTCTTCAAAGGAAAATCCCGAAAGGGAAACCATTTCGGGAAATCGGGATTCAGAGAATCGGAAACGCCGAGGACAAAGGATCCATGCATTTCGGCATTCGAAAGCCCAAAATCGCGAAAGACTTAGGACTGCGATCATATGGAATAGTGGTCACATGGACCAAAAGGTAGTCACGGGTACTAACCGCTGTTGAAGTCGTTTCGACATTTTGGGATATCGGAGATCGGTGGATCAAAAAGGCTGAGGTTCTCGACAACGGGAATCGTGAAACCCCGAAACCCAAAATTTCTGTTAGGGAGAGATTGGGTATGTGCAGAGGCTGTGGCAGAGGAAAAGGAAGGACTTGTGAATAGGGTTTTTAACAGAGATTCTGGTGAGGAATCGAAAGAGCCACTTTAGCTCGAAGGTGAAGTTAGAACGATCCGTTAAGATTGGGAGGTCAACGCAGAGGCTTTGTCGAGGCAGAGGTGACGTCTGCGTCAGTATAGGGATAAAATCATAAAGTTCTATCACTTTAGGGATTTAGGAGTCTAACCGTAGGTATGATTTCTTCACAAACTTTGAAAAAAAATAATCATGTGAGAGGAGGAGTCACTTATACTCCTCTCTTAGGGTTTCACGAAGCAAGACGTCTAGCATGAAACAAAGAAATTGCCATGAACATTTGATAGAACAAAGACAAATTTCATAAATATCACTTACTTCACCAAGATAGCATGAGAATAAACCCTAATTGTATAAATTCCATCGAAAAATCAACAAAGAATCATCCACACCTGACCTCCAAGAGATAGCACATGAGAGAAAAGAGCTAATAACCCCAAAATAACAAAAACTTTAGACTTGTTCTCTCACAAATAGTGAGAAGATGTGATGATAAAATGAAATGACAAGGTGCTTTATTTATATGGGGCTACCTTGACCTATTTTTCCACATAAAATTATCAACAAAAAAATATAAGAGGGAGGACTCCTTTAATTTTCCATTACATTGTGGAAAAATAAAATTTACATAAAATGAAACCATAAGAGGGTGACGTCATGCACTAGAATGGCGACATAGGATCTCAAAATGCAACTTCAAGCATGAAAGAGGGAGACATTGGGACTCCAAAGTCCATTTGTCATTCTCTCATGTTCCAAAGTTTCATGCCATGAGTCTCCTCCTATCAAACCAACTTCGAAACCATCTCATCCTTCAAACCCTAGCCTCCAAGATGACATTGAGGGTTAATGGTGATGTCCTAGGCCTCCAAAGGCCAACTTCCAAGTGGAAAATGTTATAACATCATCCTCTAATGATTCCAAAGTTCCTCCAAAGTCAAATTCCTCCACTCTCAAAGTACAACACTCATCATCAATGATCACCCACACATGGGGTATGGCATTAATCAAGTGGAAAATATCCTGCAAAGAAAAACGAGTACAACCTCCAAGGGTCCACAAATCACATGAATCATTCTAAGTAATCCATATTTAATACAAGAACCACTCAAACATGTGCATCAAATCCCCCCTTTTCAAATTAAACAAATTCTCAAATACCTTATAAGTTTTTCCAAATTTAGGTATGGGAGGGGTGTCATGGTGCCTTATTAGGTAGGTCAATCCCCAAGCCCAATAATGTTTCCCAAGAAGACCCTATCTAGATAATGTAATGAGTATGAGGTGGATTTGGGAATACTTTTGGGCATGGGTTTCTTGACATATCAAGGGTTCATATTGTCTCATTTATGGGTGATTTGTGGAGGGTGTGCTACATCCTTGAGTTCCTTCATTTGCAATGCAATATTTTCCAGACCCCTTTATTTTTCCTTTTTATTAAGTATAAACATTGAGTGATATATAAAATGTAAATAAAAATAACACCTCAATGGAATTTTAATTTAGAACACATTGAGTGCCATATGCATTGGAAATTAAACGACACCACAATGCATTCCCCCATCAAGTGAGACATCATTTATTATTTTTTTAAAATTAAAATTGCTTTATTCACTCAGAGAATAATTTCATGGTTCTCATAACTTTAGGGAGATAATTTATGTATGATGTGAGATACAACACCTCTGGGCCTTCAACCCCTTCTTCTTGTGAAATGAGGTAAAATCCCTTCTTGGGGTCAATGCACTCGAAAACCCAAAATATGAGGAAACGAAAGGGAATAATTGTGGAAAGTGGTAAGTATGAGTGATAAATGGTACGATGACCCTTTAAGGAACCCCCTAGTATAAACCCATTTTGTCGAGGTTGACCAACTTACTAGGATATGATGTCAATCACCAAGGTGAAATTAGGTAAAAGGTATAATTTCCAAGCAGGCATTCCATAATCAAGAAAAGAATCTTTGCAACATGCTCAAATGATTCAAATATTAAAGTGACACTTACCATAATACTGGACTTATTTCCTCATGAAGCAATACCTGCCATCTTCTGGGAGCTAGGCTTGTGTAGTGGATGTTTATCTACTACCGATGATGATTATGGTGAGTTGTGGTGGAGGAGAGGGGATTTTTGGGCTATGCTACCCATCTGGCTCTCGACTCTCCATATCTTCTCCCTACGGGCCTTACAACATCATCTCCTTAGTTACCCCTAGGCTAGGGGGTTAACATATGACTCCTACATGGGGCCATGTTATTTCTGTAGAGAACATGAGAACCTTAGAATCTCTTGGTATGAACTATGCCTACACAAACTCAATACAATTGTTGAGATCAGAGGGGTGGTGTAACTCACTCCTTGTTCATATGGGAAAAATAATAACTACCAAAATCTAGAGAAAAACTTGAAAAACAAAAATCTGATATTTTATTCTAACAGATCAATATGAGTGTTAAAATCCTATGAATGAAACATAACAATATGTAAGAAATACAATAATCTAAATCATAAATATGTATGCAAGTCCAAGCAAAATGAAAACTATACTAGCATGACATGCAAGATGCAACATATATACAATGCAATTTAGGATGAAAATTCCTACCCTAATCGACCTACCTAACTTTTCTACATAAAGAATTCAAGTCTCTTCCCCATAATGGGGCTTGAGAAGCACCCCACTAACTGGTAATGGATGCCTCCTCCCCTGTTATGTGGATAAGTAGTAGGAATCATTAACAAACTTCTTCACAATCTTGTAGTGAGCCAACTAGAAATTCTCAAACTCTCATTGTGTGTTTCTCTATCCATTCCTTGTATCCCAATCTAGAATCAAATCTCCTTGTTTATACTCTCCTCCCTTAAAGTAAACTATCTCTTGTATTACCCTGGTATATTGTCTTGAGGGAGGGAGGCACAATCTGTTGTGAGAACATCATCTTGGATAAGTCTTATCAATAATTTATTATCATCTTTCTTCAATATTTTGAGGGATCCAATTTCCTTATATTTATACTTGTCTAGATGTTGTTGGTAATATTCCTTATTGTTCTAGTCTATATCATTGAAATCTTCTTCTCGGGCAAAGGGAATGTAATCTGGAAAACAAATCGGAAGGGGTTCTTGAACTTCAAGAGGTTCCTCCATCTCAAATTCAATGCCAATATCTTCAACATGATCCCTTTTCATGGTCATTTTGGGTAGGAGAGCATAGATACCATCATCCATAGGTATATCAAGACTAGTCAAATCCATCTTTAAAGTGCCACCTAATGTCACAACAAAATTCCTAGGAAAGAGCATCCCCCATACATTGGGGACATATACAACCACAATGTCCATCAGGAGAACTATCTCATGATATCGATCAAGGAGAACCTTCACATTATCTACTATGCCATGAGTGGGATTGTCCCTAGATTCGACCCCGAAAAAATTCCTATAAGGCCTCATGGTTTCCGAACACAATTACGTCATTACCTTCAAGGACATAATATTTTCACCTGCACCTAAGTGTAACATACAATTTTTTAAGATATTACCATTTACTTGTAATGACATAAATAATGCTAGGTTCTCATCATATTGTACTCTAAAATGATTGGCTTGCAACATTATAGAAGGGCCTACAAGTTATCCTTGTACCTTGAATAATCTCTCAAATTTGTTTTTCATTCAAGGGTTCTTGATGATCTCTTTCATAGGTACCAATATATTGATCTTTGCCATGACATTATCTATTTCAATGTTCAAGTTAATATCACTAGTCTTTGGAAAAGAGGGAGTGGGAAGAAGTTTACTTGTTGGTGGAGGAGGGAGACCTTGTTGAGGGAGATTAGGGTCACTAGGAGGAGCTTGTGGAACATTTCTTCGTTCTTGCGTAGAATTTTGATTCCTTCTTCCTAATTTTGTCCCTCGTTTCCTCATCTAGGATGTTTATAACTGCCATCCTATCACTCCTAGTTGCTTCCCTTTTTATTTCCTCAAGTTGCTCAGAGGTGATATGATTCCTTTGGTCGGGCTCCCTACTATTCCTTGGGAATTCATATTCCCAATGTATGTCCTCGCACGTTAAGAACCAAGGAGTTTAATATTGAATTATAACGTTGGAAGGATCTAGAGTATTTGGAACCCTTTGTTCGTTTGAAGGCCTATGTTTCCATGCTTGATTATTCATTTGGGTTTGTCCCCTAAAAGGAGGCTTGGGGGCTTGTGGCAGTGCCATTTATAAATTAGTGATTATATTCATCATGAGTGTTTGGTTCCTCGTGAGGTCATTCATAGTATCTTCGAGAATTTCCCATGGAACATTATTATCTTGCGAGGGCTCAACATTGTGTACCATCTTTGGTTTAGTATCAACCTTGACTCTCGGGGCATAGAAAGGATCTACCCTGCATGATGAAAGATTAGCCTCAATTTTCGTAGAAATTTACTTGGCTTCATGGATTGTCTTTGGACCCTTTTCCTTGAGAAAGTATCCAAAATTTCCCTGGAAATATTTGATGTAGAGGAAGAGAAGATAATCCCCCCTAGAGTGATGGCTTCTAGGGATATTTTGAAGCAACTTTTCAAAATTGGAATTAAATTCTCTAACAATCTCATTTTCCAATTTCTTGATTTCAGTAAGTCAAGTCAACAACATGATTGAATCCTCTTTAGCACTCCACCTTCTAAGAAAGGTTTACTCGAGTTGATCCATAGTATTGATTCTCTTATCAGGGAGACTTTTATACCATCTCCTAGCGGCATTGGTAATAGGGGTCGAGAAATGTTTCATTACTAAGTCTTCAACATAATCACTCACATAATAAAGTTGAAAGAAGGCCCACAAATTACTCATATTCTCTTCAACAGTGGTCACATCATTACCATGAAACTTGGGAAACCACTTCTCATACTTTGCAAGAATTTGTCAAGGGTACCCCAGGATAGCAGACATATCCAAGGGTTTGAAAACATTGTATTCCCATTTATTTTGAGCCATTGTAAGAAAATGAATGTTTCCACCAAACAAGGACTTCAATAGGTAAATTGCGGGGAACTCTTCTCTTGTAGGTCTTAGGAGGGTTAGAATACCTCCTGGGAATTTGTGAAGTCCCCATATGAGAAACCCTAGATCATCAAAGGAAGGTGAGGGAATCACCCTCAATGGAGTCACCAGGATAACTTTGAGACATAAGGGCTTCGGGGAAATTTTACCAAAATATATGTCGTTGAGGAAAATGATTCAATCCTCCCCAACAATGTTGCCAGAATGTTATCACGGGATTTGTACTTGTGGAAATCCCCAACGCAAGTCCCCAAATATGTGTAACTACATGAAATCCTACCATTGTCACCTTAGTAATAAATCCCCTCGTTTTGGTGATGGAGGAGGTCCACCACAAGGGAGGCTTCCTCGGTAACCTCAAGGGATCAAAGTAGCAAGTTTGTTATCCAAGCCTACTGTCCCATCTCTTGATCACCTAAGACAAGGTCTAGGTCAAGGACAACTAATAGTTATAAGGAAGTTTGAAGTTATTTCCTAGAACAAGAACACTTATAGCATATATATAATGATTTCCAAGTACAAGCATGCAAATAATGCTTCTTTAAGACACTCAATAGTGAAAAATACTATAGTTGTTATGAAATTGCAATAGTACGACAATTTATAACAACAATTATAAGTTTGTAACAACAATAATTAAAAGAGATAAAAAAATGAATCAATTGACAAGGAGAACTTAGCACATATCCAATAGATTAATATCCAATTGTTTCAAAATTTATGAGCATGTTATACCACCATTAGAGCAATGTATGCACAAATTTAAATGCTTTTTTTAACAGGAACGGTTAGAATTGTATTTATAAAAGATCAATGGCCTCGCCGGAAAGAAGTACATAGAAAAAGAACCTAAGTCTAATTTTACGATTTATCTTACCAGATTCCAAGTTCACTTTCCTATGTTTCCAGTTACCCATAAATACTACAGTCCATAAATCCTTATATGAATAAATTCGGACAAATTGATGGCCTAACAATTGACAAAAGCAACACATGATTATTTTTTATTTCAGGATCGACTTCTGGTCAGCATTGGTTGTGTTACTAATGATGTCTTTTTCTTCTTCCCAACTATTGTCCAACCTTCTTTGACATGTGGTGATGTTGTTGTTGAATCAATTAGCTACATATTTTTTTGATTTGGAGAACTTGTTTTCTTTGGAGTTGTCAAAGATGCTTCATCTTTATCAGCCTCATCTTCCCATCTTGAGGGAGGTGGGGAGGTGAGGATAACTTTGATTTCTATTCTCATATCAAGAGTATCTGAAGCCATAAAGATTTATATTTCTGGATCAAGAGAAGTTGAGGATTTACTCTTTGATTGAGGGAAAATATTTGAATGATTTAGAGGTGTCTCGTGAGAAGACATGCCTTTGGAATCATGGCTCAAAGAACCTAGGCCTAGAGAATATTTTTGATTGTTTATAATAATTAGTTGGTGATCTTCATTGAAGCCATCCCACCATTTTGATTTATGTTGTTGCTTCCCTACCTTCCTATTTCCCTTAGTGCATTGAGCTGCTATGTGCCCTGTTTCAAAAAAGGCCCTGCATTGCAGGGAGATTCTTTCATAGTCTAGATTTTGGGACCAGGAGTAGTTTTTGCAGCTCAAAATAATTTCTGCTGGAAACCCTTTGCTAAAATCCATTTCAACACAAATTCTAGCATATGAGGTGATGTTGTGAATTCTGGTTTCTTTACTTGCAAAATGAAACTTTCCTAATGCTGATCCAATATCTCTACGAGAAGTTTCACCCAAAAATGCAAGGGATGATTCGGAAGTCTGAAACAAACTAGAGCACAGGAAAGAACAATAGTCAGAGGATTGAAGCAAGGAGTCCAGGCCATCATGCAGAAACCCGAGTTTCCTCAAAACCAAGGGAAAGAGTTAAGGATTAGATCTCGATCTGTTGCAAGATCAAACTCAACAATGAAGAATTAACCTTTCGGGAAGGGGTGGATGAAAAAATATTCCTTAATGAGAGGATTCCAATGGGATGTCATCCATCCACTGAGATCCACAAGCCATGACCAAAGCCCATTGAATCAACAGATTAAATCATTTTCCCAAAAATAAACTTCCTCATCTTCAACGCCTTGACCCATGAGAAGAGAAATCGTAGGGGCTTCTTGAACCGAGCACAGTGCAAAGGGGGAGGAACGTGCTGAAAGTTTATATTTAAAAGCCTCACTGAAAGAAACTGAGGTGCTACCCAAAGGACCAGGAGAAGGGGGCACGCAAGGCTGAACAACAGAGCCAGGATGAGTAGAGATACTGCGAGGGTTGAAGTTGGATCCTTTGCGGGTGGAAGCCGTAACCATGGAGGAGAACAACTACGGCCAAGAGACCGAGTTGCAGAAGGAGAGGCGGCTATGGTTTATCCCTAGCCGCAGAGGCGGCCGCGAAGCACCAGACACA
Organism: Picea sitchensis; assembly: GCA_010110895.2. Taxonomy (NCBI): domain Eukaryota; kingdom Viridiplantae; phylum Streptophyta; class Pinopsida; order Pinales; family Pinaceae; genus Picea; species Picea sitchensis. Next base: position 16,597 of record SNQJ01S0041217.1, on the reverse strand, counting down.
TTCCATGTTGCAAAAAAACCTTTTTTTATGCACAAATTTAAATGTTACTAGGTGGTTATAGAAAACTTTTGCAACAACATCAAGTTTACTAGTCAATTGACTTAAGTTAGTGTTAGTGAATTTAGTAGGAAGCTCGAGAGAATTAAAATATAGAGTTTGTTGATCACTTTCACCATAAGAGAGCTTAGAAATTAGTTCCTTTGAGGGGTATGGAGTCTTTACAACAACAATACAATAAATTTGGAGATGAATCTAGCAAAGAAGAAGAGGTAGGGCTTGATCTCTAAGATTCTATCACATTAGGGCCTTAGGGTTTAAGCATTGAGGAGAATGATTTCTAGAGTGCAAGCACTTTTGGGCTCTAGCAACCTTCTCTCCCTTCTTAATTACTTCAACTAGATCAGAATCAAGAGTTTACATATGAAATCCTAAAGTGTAATCACTTTAGGGATTTAGGAGTCTAACCCTAGCTAGGATTTCTTCACAAAATTTGGAAAAAATTAACCTTGTGAGAGGAGGAAGCAATTATTTTTCTCTCTTAGGGTTTCACCCAACAAGACGTTTAGCATGAAAAAGAGAAATTACCACGAACATTTGATAGCGTTAAGATAAAGTCATAGAAATTTCACTTTCTTCACTAAGATAACATGAGAATAAACCCTAATTGCAGAAATCCCATCCAAAAATAAGAAAATAAGCATCCACACTTGACCTCCAAGAGATAATGCATGAGAGAAAAGATCCAATAACCCCAAAATAGTGAAAACTTCAAACTTGTTCTCTCACAAATGGTGAGAAGATGTGATGATAAAATGAAATGTCAAGGTGATTTATTTATATGGAGCTACCTTGACCTATTGATCCATATAAAATTGTCAACAAAAAAATATAAGAGGGATTGCCCCTTTAATTTTCCCTTACATTGTGTAAAAATTAAATTTACATAAAATGAAACCCTAAGAGGATGACATCATGTCTTAGAAGGGTGATGTATGATCTCAAAATTAATTGTCAAGCATGAAGGAGGGAGATGTTGGGCCTCCAAAGGCCATGTTTCATTCTATCATGTGCCAAAGTGTCATTCCATGGGTCTCCTCCTATCAAACCACCTCCAAAACCATCTTATACATCAAACCCTATCCTCCAAGATGACATCGAGGGATAATCCTAACGTCCTAATCCTCCAAAGGCTAACATACAAGTGGAAAAGGGTGCAACCTCATCCTCTAGTTATGCCAAAGTTCCTCCAAAGGGAACGTCCTCCACTCTCAAAGTGCAATGCTCATCATCAATGATCACCAACATGTGGGGTATGGCATCCATACTATGGGAAAGGTCCTGCAAAGAAAAACAAGTACGCCCTCCAAGGGTCCACAAGAAACATGAATCATTCCAAGTAATCCAAATTTAATACAAGAACCACCCAAACATATGCATCAAATCCCCCATTTTCAAATTAAACAAATTCTCAAAGACCTTATAATTGTTTTCCAAATTTAGGTAAGGGAGGGGTGTCATGATGCGCTATTGTGTAGGCCAATCCCCAAGCCCAAGAATGTTTTCCAAGAAGACCCTATGTATATCATGTGATGAGTATGAGGTGGATTTGGGAATATTTTTGAGCATGAGGTTCTTGATATTTTAAGGGTTCATATTGTCTCATTTATAAGTTCCTTTGTGGATGGTGTGCTACATCCTTGAGTTCCCTTCATTTGCAATGAAAAATTTTTCCGAGCCCTTTATTTTTATTTTTTATAAAGTTTGAAGATTGAGTGTTATGTGAAATTGAAAGAAAAAGAGCATTGCAATGCCACTTGAAGTTAGAATACATTGAGTTCCATATGCACTAGAAATTAAAGGACACTGCAATGCATTCCCCCATCAAGTGGGACATCATTTTTTTTTTTTTTTAAATTAAATTCCTTTATTCATTCATAGAAGCATGTCATGGATCTCAATACTTTAGGGATGTCATTTATATATGATGTGAGCTACAACACCTCTAGGCATTCAACCCCTTATTCCCATCAAATGAGGTACAATCCCTTCTTGGGATCAATGCATCCGAAAACCCAAAATATGAGGAAATGAAAGGGATGAAGTGTGAAAAGTGGTAATTATTGGTGAGGAATGATACAATGACCCTTTAAGAAACCCCCAGTAGCAACCCTTTTCTGGAGGGTGACCAACTTACTAGGATACCATTTCAACCACCAAGGTGAAATTAGGAAAAATGTATAATTTCCAAGAAAACGTTCCATAATCAAGAAATGAATGTTTGCAACATGCTCAAATGATTAAAATATTAAAGTGACACCATGATACTGGACTTGTTACCTCAGTAAGCAAGACATGTCATCTTCTAGGAACCAGGCCGGTGTAGTGGATATTTCTTTGTTACCGATGATGATTATGGTGAACTATGGTGGAGGAGAGGGGCTCTATGGGCTATGCTATCCATTTGGATCTTAGCACTCCATTGCGGCTACCTGCGGGCCTTGAGAAATCATTTCCTTAGTTACCCCTAGGCTAGGGGGGTAAAAGTCCCTAGAGATAGACACTCGGTGTTGTATAAGGTCTTCCAAGAGCCATATTAAAGCATTGAGACACTAACTGTGTATGTGTTTAGTAATGATAATGAGTAGATAATGTGTTTAGTAATGAGAATGAGTAGATAATTTGTTTAGTAATGACACTATCTATTTCAATGCTCAAGTTAATATCACTAGTCTTTGGCAAAGTGGGAGTGGGAAGAAATTTACTTGTTGGTGGAGGAAGGAGACCTTGTTGAGGGAGATTAGGGTCACTAGGAGGAGCTTGTGGAACATTTCTTCGTTCTTGCGTAGAATTTTGATTCCTTCTTCCTAATTTTGTCCCTCGTTTCCTCATCTAGGATGTTTGTAACTTCCATCCTATCAATCCTAGTTGCTTCCCTTTTTATTTCCTCAAGTTGATAAGAGGTGATATGATTCCTTTGGTCGGGCTCCCTACTATTCCTTGGGAATTCATATTCCCAATGTATGTCCTCGCACATCAAGAACCAAGGAGTTTATTCTTGAATTATAACGTTGGAAGGATCTAGAGTATTTGGAACCCTTTGTTCGTTTGAAGGCCTATGTTTCCATGCTTGATTATTCATTTGGGGTTGTCCCCTAAAAGGAGGCTTGGGGGCTTGTGGTAGTGCCATTTATAAATTAGTGATTCTATTCATCATGAGTGTTTGGTTCCTCATGAGATCATTCATAGTATCTTCGAGCATTTCCCATGGAACATAGGCTCATCATTGTGTACCATCTTTGGTCTAGTATCACCCTTGATTCTTGGGGCATAGAAAGGATATACCCTTCATGATGAAAGATTAGCCTCAATTTTCGTAGAAATTTCCTTGGCTTCATGGATTGTCTTTGGACCCTTTTCCTTGAGCAAGTATCCAAAATTTCCCTGGAAATATTTGATGTAGAGGAAGAGTGGATAATCCTCCCTAGAGTGATGGATTCTAGGGATCTTTTGAAGCAACTTTTCAAAATTGGAATTAAATTCTCTAACAATCTCATTTTCTGATTTCTTGATTTCGGTAAGTCGAGTCAACAACATGCTTGAATCCTATTTAGTAGTCCACCTTCTAAGAAATGTTTCCTCAAGTTGATCCATAGTATTGATTCTCTTATCAGGGAGACTTTTATACCATCTCCTAGCGGGATTGGTAATAGGGGTCGAGAAACGTTTCATTACTAAGTCTTCAACATCATCACTCACATAATAAAGTTGAAATAAGGCCCACAAATTACTCATATTCTCTTCAACAGTGGTCACATCATTACCATGAAACTTGGGCAACCACTTCTCATACTTTGCAGGAATTTGTCGAGGGTACCCTAGGATAGAAGACATATCCAAGGGTTTGAAAACATTGTATTCCCATTGATTTTGAGCCATTGTAAGAAAATGAATGTTTCCACCAAACAAGGACTTCAATAAGTTAATTGCGGGGAACCCTTCTCTTGTAGGTCTTAGGAGGGCTAGAATACCTCCTGGGAGTTTGTGTAGTCCCCATATGAGAAACCCTAGATCATCAAAGGAAGGTGAGGGAATCACCTTCAATGGAGTCACCAAGATAACTTTGAGACATAAGGGCTTCGGGGAAAGTTTACCAAAATATATTCCATTGAGGAAAATGACTCTGTCCTCCCCGACAATGTTGCCAAAATGTTATCACGGGATTTGTACTTGTGGAAATCCCCAACGCAAGTCCCCAAATATGTGTAACTACATGAAATCCTACCATTGTCACCTTAGTAATAAATCCCCTCGTTTTAGTGATGGAGGAGGTCCACCACAAGGGAGGGTTCCTTGGTAACCTCAAGGGATCAAAGTAGCAAGTTTGTTATCCAAGCCTACTGTCCCATCTCTTGATCACCTAAGCCAAGGTCTAGGTCAAGGACAACTAAGAGTTATAAGGACGTTTGAAGTTATTTCCTAGAACAAGAACACTTATAGCATATATATAATGATTTCCAAGTACAAGCATGAAAATAATACTTCTTTAAGACACTCAATAGTGAAAAATACTATGGTTGTTATGAAATTGCAATAATACAACAATTTATAACAACAATTATAAGTTTGTAAGAACAACAATTGAAAGAGATAAACAATGAATCAATTGACAAGGAGAACTTAGCACATATCCAATAGATTAATATCCATTTTTTTCAAAATTTATTGTTATGCCACCATTAGAGAAATGTATGCACAAATTTAAATGTTTTTTTTAACAGGAACGGTTAGAATTGTATTTATAAAAGATCAACGACCTCATCGGAAAGAAGTACATAGAAAAAGAACCTAAGTCTAATTTTATGGTTTATCTTATTGCATTCCAAGTTCACTTTCCTATGTTTCCAGTTACCCATAAATACTACAGTCCATAATTCCTTACATGAATAAATTCAGACAAATTGATGGCCTAACAATTGACAAAATAAACACATGATTATTTTTTATTTCGGGATCGACTTCTGGTCAGCATTGGTTGTGTTACTGATGATGTATTTTTATTCTTCCCAACTGTTGTCCAACCTTCTTTGACATGTGGTGATGTTGTTGTCGAATCAATTAGCTCCATATTTTTTTTGATTTGGAGAACTTGTTTTCTTTGGAGTTGTCAAAGCTGCTTCATCTTTATCGACCTCATTTTCCCAGCTTGAGGGAGGTGGGGAGATGAGGAGAACCTTGCTTTCTATTCTCATATCAAGAGTATCTTAAGCCTTAAATATTTCTATTCCCAAATCAAGAGAAGTTGAGGTTTTACTCTTCTATCGAGGGACAATATTTGAATGATTCGGAGGTGTCTCATGAGAAGACATGCCTTTGGAATCATGGCTCAAAGAATCTGGGCCTGGAGAATATTTTTGATTGTTTGTAATAATTAGTTGGTGATCTTCATTGGAGCCATCCCACCATGTTGATTTACGTTGTTTCTTCCCCGCCTTCCTATTTCCCTTAGTGCAGTGAGCTGTTATGTGCCCTGTTTCAAAATAGGCCCTGCATCGCAGGGAGATTCTTTCATAGTCTAGCTTTTGGGTCCAGGAGTAGTTTTTGCAACCAAAAATAATTTCTGTTGGAAACCCTTTGCTAAAATCCATTTCAACACAAATTCTGGCATATGAGGTGATGCTATGAATTCTAGTTTATTTACTGGCAAAATGAAACTTTCCTAATGCTGATCCAATATCTCTAAGAGAAGTTTCACCCTAAAAATGAAAGGGAAGATTCATAAGTCTGACCCAAATTGGAGTAGAAGAAAGAAAAACAGTCAGAGGATTGAAGCAAGGAGTCCAGGCCATCATGCCCAAACCTGAGTTTCCCCAAAACCAAGGGAAAGAGTCAAAGATCAGATCCTAATCTATTGCAAGATCAAACTCAGCAATGACGAAAACTTTCGGGCAGGGGTGGATGAAAAAATATTCCTTAATGAGAGGCTTCCAATGGGATGTGATCCATCCACCGAGATCCACAAGCCATGGCCAAATCCCATTGAACTGACAGATTAAAACATTTTCCCGAAAATAAACTTCCTCATCTTCAGCTTCCTAACCCATGAGAAGAGAAATCGCAGGGGCTTCTTGAATCGAGCACAGAGCAAAGGGGGAAGAACGAGCTAAAATTTGAGATTTAAAAGCCTCACTAAAGGAAACTAAGGCACTACCCAAAGGACCGGGAGAAGGGGGCGTGCAAGGTTGAACAACAGAGCCAGGATGAGCAGAGCTACTGCGAGGGCTGAAGCCGGATCCGCTGCGGGTGGAAGCCGTCACCATGGAGGAGAAAAGATATGGCCAAGAGACTGAGTTGAAGAAGGAGAGGAGGCTATGGTTTATCCCTAGCCGTAGAGGTGACCATGAAGCACCATACGCATTCCATGTTGCAAAAAAACCTTTTTTTATGCACAAATTTAAATGTTACCAGGTGGTTGTAGCAAAATTTTGCAACAACACCAAGTTTACTAATCAATTGACTTAAGTTAATGTTAGTGAATTTAGTAGGAAGCTCGAGAGAATTAAAATAGAGAGTTTGTCGATCACTTTCACCATAAGAGATCTTAGAAATTAGTTCCTTTGAGGGGTATGGAGTCTTTACAACAACAATACAATAATTTTGGAGATGAAGCTAGCAAAGAATAAGAGGTAGGGATTGAACTCTAAGATTCTATTACATTAGGGCCTTAGGGTTTAAGCCTTGAGAAGAATGATTTCTAGAGTGCAAGCACTTTTGGGCTCTAGCAACCTTCTCTCCCTTCTTAAGTACTTCAACAAGATCACAATCAAGAGTTTACAGATGAAATCCTAAAGTGTAATCACTTTAGGGATTTAGGAGTCTAACCCTAGCTAGGATTTCTTCACAAACTTTGGAAAAAAATAACCATGTGAGAGGAGGAAGCAATTATTCTTCTCTCTTAGGGTTTTACCCAACAAGACATTTAGCATGAAAAAGAGAAATTATCATGAACATTTGATAGCGTTAAGATATACTCGCAGAAATTTCACTTTCTTCACTAAGATAACATGAGAATAAACCCTAATTGCAGAAATCCCATCCAAAAATAAGAAAAGAAGCATCCACACTTGACCTCCAAGAGATAATGCATGAGAGAAAAGATGCAATAACCCCAAAATAGCGAAAACTTCAGACTTGTTCTCTCACAAATGGTGAGAAGATGTGATGATAAAATGAAATGTCAAGGTGATTTATTTATATGGAGCTACCTTGACCTATTGATCCATATAAAATTGTCAACAACAAAATATAACAGGGATTACCCCTTTAATTTTCCCTTACATTGTGTAAAAATTAAATTTACATAAAATGAAACCCAAAGAGGATGACATCATGTCTTAGAAGGGTGATGTAGGATCTCAAAATTAATTGTCAAGCATGAAGGAGGGAGATGTTGGGCCTCCAAAGGCCATGTTTCATTCTCTCATGTGCCAAAGTGTCATGCCATGGGTCTCCTCCTATCAAACCACCTCCAAAACCATCTCCTACATCAAACCCTACTCCAAGATGACATCAGGGGATAATATTGACGTCCTAATCCTCCAAAGGCTAACATACAAGTGGAAAAGGGTGCAACCTCATCCTCTATTTATGCCAAAGTTCCTCCACTCTCAAAGTGCAATGCTCATCATCAATGATCACCCACATGTGGGGTATGGCATCCATACTGTGGGAAAGGTCCTTCAAAGAAAAACAAGTACGCCCTCCAAGGGTCCACAAGAAACATGAATCATTCCAAGTAATCCACATTTAATACAAGAACCACCCAAACATGTGCATAAAATCCCTCATTTTCAAATTAAACAAATTATCAAAGACCTTATAATTGTTTTCCAAATTTAGGTATGGGAGGGTGTCATGGTGTGCTATTGTGCAGGCCAATCCCCAAGCCCAAGAATGTTTTCCAAGAAGACCCTATGTATATCATGTGATGAGTATGAGGTGGATTTGGGAATATTTTTGAGCATGAGGTTCTTGATATATCAAGGTTTCATATTGTCTCATTTATAAGTTCCTTTGTGGACGGTGTGCTACATCCTTGAGTTCCCTTCATTTGCAATGCAAAAATTTTCTGAGCCCTTTATTTTTATTTTTTATAAAGTTTGAAGATTGAGTGCTATGTGAAATTGAGAGAAAAAGAGCATTGAAATTCCACTTGAAGTTAGAACACATTGATTTCCATATGCACTAGAAATTAAAGGACACTGCAATGCATTCCCCCATCAAGTGGGACATCATTTATTCATTTTTTTTAAATTAAATTCCTTTATTCATTCATAGAAGCATGTCATGGCTCTCAATACTTTAGGGATGTCATTTATATATGATGTGAGCTACAACACCTCTAGGCATTCAACCCCTTATTCCCATCAAATGAGGTACAATCCCTTCTTGGGATCAATGCATCCGAAAACTTAAAATATGAGGAAATGAAAGGGAGGAAGTGTGAAAAGTGGTAATTATTGGAAAGGAATGATACAATGACCCTTTAAGAAACCCCCAGTAGCAACCCTTTTCTGGAGGGTGACCAACTTACTAGGATACCATTTCAACCACCAAGGTGAAATTAGGAAAAATTTATAATTTCCAAGAAAACGTTCCATAATCAAGAAATGAATCTTTGCAACATGCTCAAATGATTAAAATATTAAAGTGACACCATGATACTGGACTTGTTACCTCAGTAAGAAAGACATGTCATCTTCTAGGAACCAGGCCAGTGTAGTGGATATTTCTCTGTTGCCGATGGTGATTATGGTAAACTATGGTGGAGGAGAAGGGCTCTATGGGTTATGCTATCAATCCGGATCTTAGCACTCCATGGCTGCTAGCTGGAGGCCTCGAGAAATCATTTCCTTAGTTACCCCTAGGCTAGAGGGGTAAAAGTCCCTAGAGATAGACACTCGATGTTGTATAGAGTCTTCCAAGAGCCATATTAAAGCACTGAGACACTAACTGTGTATGTGTTTAGTAATGAGAATGAATAGACTTATTTACCTCTATGTGTGTGTGTGTGTGTGTCTAGTAATGAGAATGAGTAGACTTATTTTCCATTGTGTGTGTGCGTGTATGTCTAGTAATGAGAATGAGTAGACTTGTTTACCATTGTTATCACTGAAATTTCGTCCGCACATGGCGACAAGAACTCAACATCGTAAAAACAGTAATGAAGTCATTCATGGCACTGGATTAATTTCACAGCATTGCAAAAGGGTCAAAAACTATACAAAGTAACCAAAAAATTGAAGGGCGCTTTACAGAAGATGGGTGTGCGCGCATATGCACGTAACAAGAACGTACAATGCGCGCATGCGCGCACGATGCATGACTGTTAGCGAAAAAACCCACGCACCTGCTAAACGGTGCATTTATTGAATTGGTTGGCCTCCCAACCACTTATGGACCAACTCCCAACCTGATTTGACCATCAAATCTGAGCTGAATCCGCATGGTAGGATGGTCAAAGACCTAATGAAGCCCTAAAGAGCCCATCTTCACACTTCAAAGGGGTTACATAATCACCCAATGCTATGCTATAAAAAGCCATGAAGAAACATCATTTTCTCAAGGAATTTCATGTAATGTTATGCTGCTTAGAT